>JAVTVY010021282.1:0-79713 GCA_036873755.1 Hanleya hanleyi | reverse complement strand
GAGCCATAACCAATCACACGCAGCTTGTCATTCTGGGCTTGATATAATACTGCTCCGAGTCCATCTTTGGACGCGTCCGTATACAGGATAAAGGGTTCATCAAAGTGCGGATAACCCATCACTGGCGGTTGGGTTAAGGCGTCAATAAGGATCTCCAAACTTCGCTGATGGATGTCCTTCCATTCGATCGGATGATTAGAAGGGGCTTGTTTAGACTTCGGCTTCTGTTTTCTGGAGGACTTCAAACCTTTAGTTTTCCTATTCTCCTTATCAACCTTCAGTAAGTCATACAATGGCGTTGCAATTTTTGAGAAGTCCTGAATGTAACGACGGTAATAGCCAATCAGGCCCAGTAGTTTCCGGAGGGCTCCCACATTGGCTGGTCTTTGCTCTTTCAATGCTACAACTGCTGCAATGTCCTTTGGATCCATACCTAAATACCGGATTTGCCTTTTGAATAGGTCACATTTGTCAGGACGCAACTTTATACCAAAGGAATGGAGCCGTCGTAACACTTTGCGCACATTTTCAACTTCTTCCTCGAAAGTCTTTGCAAAGACGATAACGTCATCAAAATAAGGAAGACATATGTGATCACGATAACCATCTAGACATTCCTCCATGCACCTCTGAAACGCAGCTGGTGAATTGGTCAGTCCAAACGGAATTCTGTTCCATTGGAACAGGCCCCAAGGAGTTACAAAGGCAGTGAGATGTTTGTTGTTGTCATGCATAAACCCTTGATGGTAGGCCTTTCCCTGGTCCAGCAGGGAGAACCAAGAGTTTCCAGATAGACTATTTAGGGCATCTTGCACACGGGGAATAGGTTGTCGGTCTGCAATCGTTTTTTTTGTTCAGGAGTCTGAAATCCACGCATAGCCTTAATGAACCGTCACGTTTTCTTACGCACACAACCGGGGACGAGTATGGTGATTTGGACTTGTAACCCATCCCTTGTCAAGTAGATCTTGAATGTATGTTCTAACTTCATGATACAATGGCGGTGGGATGGATGAATATCTCTGCTGCACCGGATGGTTATCTTCAAGCTTTATCTCCATTTGTAAGTTTGGAATACAGCCAAGGTCATCTGCGTTACGAGAGAATACTGAACTCTCTTCTCGGAGCATACGTTTCGCGACTCTCTGTTGGTTTTCAGATAGATGGGTCAAGTCAATGGCCGGTTCGCACTCCTCATCTGCAATGTCTGCAGCTGTACCCACGGAAGACACACATGGCTGTTCCCTCTCTCTTGGTATTATGGGTTCAGGCACTGTTGGTACTATGGCATTGACAAAACTCAAGTGGCCAAGCAAGGTCTTCGAACAAAGCTCAATGGGATGGTTACTACTATTGAGTATGGGGATGTCAATTCTGTGAAAAGATCCTATATCTAATGACACGAGACTGTCACTAAACTCCAGTCCTTCTGGCCAATTTTGCTCAGCATCTGGCTCAAACAGCATTGAGACTTTGCCAGTGACTAAAGATGTGCGGACATGACATGAAACATTGACAATCTCACCTGGGGCTATCTTTAAAAGCCGCTTACCAGTTCTCACAGGGTAGTTATGTTCTCCTTTTGATTGAACAGAATGGTACAATGCTTGTAATTGTGACTGTTTGAGGGACGAAAATGCAGATTTAAACTCGGGTGGAATTCCAGCTTTGGCATTAGTGTTGTTGACTAACTCACCAATCACATTGAAACCTATTATGGGGTCAGATATTTGCCCACTACTAACAAGAAAAGGTACATGCATTGGTTCAACTGTATTACCTCTACCACTTCCCAAGGTAACTTCAAACTCCACCCATCCCTCAAATGGTACCAAACTCCCATTTACTGCTTTGAGTTTCAAACTGTCTTGCATGAGATCTTCTACAGACCTTAACTCACACTCTGGCATATTTTCTTCAAGCCAATCCTTGCTAACCATACTAACTTGGGAACCTGTGTCCCATAGTGCCTCAGTTACAACATTGTTGAACATACAAGTAATCATGCATTTATCACCAATCAGTTTTGTAACTTTCAGTTTCTTACCAGAGTCACAATGAGAGTCTGAAACAAATTCTGATGATATATTACAGTTTTGTCCACAGTTTGGAGTCTCTCTTTTGTCATCCTGGGCTATGGTCGACCCCTTCCCATAGCCCCCTCGTCGTTTCCCGAATCTAGGCGGGCACGGAACTCAGGACAATTCCGCCTGGTGTGGTTTCCAGCCCCACAATCCCAGAAGTGTCGACAAGACCACTCATTTCCATCACGTCGGCAATCTGGACATCCACGCGCACGGTACCTTGGTCGGCCACGGCCGTTTCCAGAAACGGGCTCCCTAACTGGCTCCCTGTCTAGTTTCTCCTTGATACTGGCCATATCGACTTCTAGTTGCTTAACAGATGCTAGTCCTTCTATGATTGTAGCAAGATCATCCTTTACGGTGTTCTTCTTAAACTTTTGTTTTGAAGTGGCAGGTTCAGTTGTGTCATCGTCCTGGACACATTCGTCCACCATGGCTGCATTGACAGAAACTTTCATTTTCTGCCTCGAAGAGAGTTTACTGTTTCTCTCTTCTTCCTGACGAGCAGCATAATTCCGTTTCTCTATGAGTTCCTCATCACTGACAGTGATATTGTTCAGTTCCATTCTCAGTTCAGATCTAATATTGTCACTACTCAGACCAGTTCGCAAAGTGTGCAAGGTCATTCGTTGCACCAAATTTGGGTCATACTTAATGTCAGAGTGAGCTTCCTGTGAAGCAAACAGCAAGTGCTGACGAGTGTCCAGGACTCTGAGAAGAAAGTCCTGTGCTGTTTCCTTTGGCCCTTGCGCAGCAGAATTCAACACGTGATACAGTTCCGTCGGCGTTTTCTCGTGAAAGTATGAGCGTAGGTTTCTACGTATACTTTCTAATGTCAGCACAGATTGGCGACCCCCCAAATAGCTTTTGAGTTTCAGGCTGGGGAGTATGGATTTAATAACCGCATCTATAATTCCTGTATCCGGGTACCCCTTGCGTACTGCTGATTCAATTTGGTAGGTCAGACTACTAAAGGTCAAGGAATCTTTCTGTCCATGAGGTCCAATTTGTCCAGAAATTTTGAACTCTCGCTTGACCATGGGCACATTTGCGCTTCCTATACTACTGATACGAGCTGAAGTTACCGAATTCTCAGCCGGAGGTAGTATCCCGCCATTCGAACCTGTAACATCTTCCTCGCCATTGCTTTGGGGACACACTGCTTTCACTCTATCAAGGGCACTCAAATATGTGGTCATGCCCCCATCTTCCATCTCTGTGACTTCATCACTGTCAAGATAATTCATAATCAAACATATTAAGTTCATTCGGTTTTTCCCAACAAGTCCCTCTGCATTTGATACCTTTATTTCAATACATAGTTTCTTCAAATCCTCCACTGGTATCTTTGGTAACAACGTACCAATCTCCATCACAGTCTGCTCCAATTCACTGGCCATTGTGACAACTATAGTTCAAGTTACTCGGTTCAATGGATGTTTGTCGCTGGTATCTATCACTCACAGCACATCTACCATCCCGGGTTTCGGCACCAAAAATGTAACACATATAACTCGAACACTTTGTCAATGTCAGCTGGAGCGCCAATCATTCTCTTTATTCTGCAAAGAGGGAAAATAAAACCAAATTGATGGCAGCCCAAATCACACGCTGGATCGGCACGTTGCTATCAGGAAGTGCGCGATCCCAGAATTCAGACATCATTTATATTTTATAATAACTCCATTAATATAACAATCTATTAGTTTGACAAATTCCAGTGCTTTATAGTTCCAGATAGATTCAGAACTTTAATATATTAATTGGAACACTATGAAATCAAATCAATTATTTGATTACCATTCAATTAAATTAAAAGAAAATAAAATCAATAGATCAATACTATTTATCAAACTAGAATCAATAATTCAATTACAATTCAATGACATGGATTCCTGTACTTTATATAACATGACCGATTTGCATATAGTCAAATAAATCCATTTCTCGTTAATAATTATGTATATATTTAAAATAATGCAAATCTCAATAAAAATCAATTTGGTTGTAATTAAACTTGAGTTTGTCGTATCAATTAAATGCATTCGAGACAGAATTAATTATATTTCGATTCTGTTTCCAGTAATGGTTAACCACTTTTCCAGGATACCTGGCGAGTGTACGAACCCTGACGCTCGCATATGACATCAAGAGTTGTCTTTCCTTAATCATGCCATATAATGATCAGACAGAAAATTAGCGTTCTCTTAAGATATTTCACCTAACAAGCTACAATTTCAATCAAATAATCCAGAGAATTATTACGCAACTCATAATACTGAATGGTGTACCATCGATCAATTATCGGGAGCGTTTTATGATTCGTCAAGCATAATGTAAACACAACGTTCAATGACGCAATACAAATTCAGACTGTCTGACCTAGATTTCAGAGCAACTGGATTTCCCGGTCGTTATATGCTTTAACTGACATGTCCCGACACTGACAAGCCATAACAATATTCTCTATATGGTTATGCAGTTGGATAATACAATAATCATAAAATATTTACCTGCAAAGAGGGAAAATAAAACCAAATTGATGGCAGCCCAAATCACACGCTGGATCGGCACGTTGCTATCAGAAAGTGCGCGATCCCAGAATTCAGCGCGCGACACATGCTGTCAGCTTAAGGTCTCGCTTCCCCACTCTGCTCGAAACCATTACCATATGCAATTTCCAGGTGGTACAGATCAGGTAACATACACCATGTATTATCTTGAAATATATCATTTGAAACAATCCAGTATACAAGTAAACTCGCAAGTCAAGCACTCCTACCATTTGGCAGTAGATCACACACTTTCAACTTCATAATTTATCCTGTGGGGGACCGTATCCTTAAGGGTACATCACACCAGCTACACGCCGATCTTGCTGAAACGTGATACCAACCGACGTCATGTCGCAAAGAATGCAGATGCCAAATTTATGAGAAATCCGACAAAGCATTTAGGAGTTATTGCTTGCGAAATATTTGAACATACATTCACGGACATCCACGGACAAGCACAGAAGATTGGAACAAGAGGCAGTGGCGCAACCTTCAGGCCGATCTTGCTGAAACGCAATACCAGCCGACATCTTGTCGCAAAGAAGGCAGATGCCAAATTTCGGAGGAATTCAATAAAGCATTTGGACATTACCGCTTGCGAAGTATTTGAACAGCCATCCACGGACACATAGAAGCAAAAACCATTTTACAGTCCCCGGTCGCGTTGCGGCGGGGGACAAAAATCAACCTTATAATCGACTACAAATACCTTCCAAGAAAGTCATGTCATCGCTGAGCAGCCGAATTAATTTGTTTCCATTTTCTGATGGAGCTTTCAAATCTTGCGATTAGGATGTAGCTCGGTATTTTATTTTTATTTATTTTTTTTAAGTTTACCGCACATTTATCGCCACGTGTAACATATATCTATCAAGCTGAGAAATCGCGAAAATTAACAAAAACACAACTTAGCCACAAAATGTAATCATTGTAACCAAAATTCCCTCACAGATTACTGATAAGTCAGTTGAGGTATTATTGACCAATAATGGCTAAATATATAACAGTAGATAGCAAAACGAATGTTCAGCATCAGTGGATTATGTGGTGTCAGACGAAAGATTATTAGTATAGGTGGACCTGATGGAAATAGTTTTTAAAAAGTCATCTATAATATTTACAATTTAGAACCGAACAGCGCAAACATGATCAATGATGTCAAGGTCAGTTGAGTCATCAGAAAAATACATAATAGGTCCGAAAACTAATTGGCCGTGTTCATTGTCATCTGTTATGCATGGATATACAATCACACATACTGTTTCTTGGTTTTGATGACATCTCTATTTGATAGAATAGATTCGCATTTCGGATGTATGAAATACTGATGTTTGCTCTGTCGCGATGTATATGTGAACCACATCTTCGCAGATTATTCGAATTGACCTATTTGAGTAGATACATGTTCGTTTGCGTCTTTCTTACCTACACTAAAGCGGCAAGTATACCCGCCCCAGCTTCATGGTCGTTGTACCCCATACTACATGTATGTATTTCATCGCGGGTATGTTTTTTTAAGTCAGAGGACGTAATGCCATGGCATTATAAGGAATTGTCGGAATAATGTCGGATTTTTTGCTATATTACAATACGCATCACCTTATGAGGACCATCAGTTGTCAGAATCGAGTAAATATCACAGGAAAAACCTCATACACCGGTAACATATGAACATGAGAGTAAGCGGGGTCATGGCCACACCACATTGGCATGGAGTGAAACAAGATACAAATCCAAGTAAAAGAGTCTAACGAAAGATAAAAAGAAACAAAGATGAGCAGGTGAATGACTGACTTATAGGAATGAATCAAGAAAATAAGTCGACATACTATTGGTTCATATCATTTTTGCATTGCTTAGAAGATATAGTTATTTTACGCTGCAATGTGGCCTGTGCAAACTATATTTGTTCCAGCGCACCTCCAAGCCGTTCCCCAAACAAGAGAAATTGTAATATACTGTGAAGAGGTCCTTTGGATACCAACATTTTAGTTTCAACTGATAAAGCCTAGAATAAGAGCGCGAATGCAAATCGTAGCAGTTAATTCTAGTATATGGCTGTTCTCAACTGATTTTACTCATCTAGTAACTATTTCATGTTTCTTTCCTGGAGCAGACACAGAAAGTTCATTTTCCGAGTAATAGAGAGGAAATTGGTGGGTCAATGCCATCCATTCTCTGCTGATTCAATTTGGTAGGTCAGACTACTAAAGGTCAAGGAATCTTTCTGTCCATGAGGTCCAATTTGTCCAGAAATTTTGAACTCTCGCTTGACCATGGGCACATTTGCGCTTCCTATACTACTGATACGAGCTGAAGTTACCGAATTCATATAACTCGAACACTTTGTCAATGTCAGCTGGAGCGCCAATCATTCTCTTTATTCTGCAAAGAGGGAAAATAAAACCAAATTGATGGCAGCCCAAATCACACGCTGGATCGGCACGTTGCTATCAGGAAGTGCGCGATCCCAGAATTCAGACATCATTTATATTTTATAATAACTCCATTAATATAACAATCTATTAGTTTGACAAATTCCAGTGCTTTATAGTTCCAGATAGATTCAGAACTTTAATATATTAATTGGAACACTATGAAATCAAATCAATTATTTGATTACCATTCAATTAAATTAAAAGAAAATAAAATCAATAGATCAATACTATTTATCAAACTAGAATCAATAATTCAATTACAATTCAATGACATGGATTCCTGTACTTTATATAACATGACCGATTTGCATATAGTCAAATAAATCCATTTCTCGTTAATAATTGTGTATATATTTAAAATAATGCAAATCTCAATAAAAATCAATTTGGTTGTAATTAAACTTGAGTTTGTCGTATCAATTAAATGCATTCGAGACAGAATTAATTATATTTCGATTCTGTTTCCAGTAATGGTTAACCACTTTTCCAGGATACCTGGCGAGTGTACGAACCCTGACGCTCGCATATGACATCAAGAGTTGTCTTTCCTTAATCATGCCATATAATGGGTGAACCCTCCATGCCCCATGTTCCCAAAAATCTGGAGCTCTCAAAATGGCGAGGGAGCATTGAACGAAGCAATGTATTACATTCATTTCCAGTATTGTGCCAGTGTATTAATGGGGAAGATTTTGGGAACTGGGGGCATAGAGATCTGGAATCAACCAAGTACATGTTGAACTCTATTTAAATGGACATGCAGCTATATAAATGTAGTTGTAACTAAGACATATTAAAGGGGAGAGAAGTCTACCTCAATATTTCCTGCGAGACGGCAAAAAGAGGAGTGAAATCTACCTCAAAATATTCGGCGCTTGTATAGAGGTGAAAAAACCATACCTCACGACAGGACGACAGTGCGACAGTCTCTGACCTACCTTGCCAAAGACGAAATTAAGGGGGAGAGAAATCTGAATCAATATATTCTGTGAGAGGCGATAAAGGGGAGAGGAATCTACCTCAATATCTTCTGTGAAGGGATGGATAGAGGAGAGAAAGACTTACCTCACGACAGCATGACAGTGCGACAGTTCCCAAGCTACCTTTAATAAAGACGGAATTAAGGGGGAGAGAAATCTGAATCAATATATTCTGTGAGAGGCGATAAAGGGGGGAGAATTCTACCAAGATCTACTCGGTGAAGGGATGGATAGTGGAGAGAAAAACTTACCTCACGACAGGACGACAGTGCGACAGTCTCCAAGCTCACCTACTGAAGACGGAATTAAGGGGGAGAGAAATCTGAATCAATATATTCTGTGAGGCGATAAAGGGGAGAGAATTCTACCAAGATCTATTCGGTGAAGGGATGGATAGTGGAGAGAAAAACTTACCTCACGACAGGACGACAGTGCGACAGTCTCCAAGCTCACGTACTGAAGGCGGAATAAAGGGGAGAGAAATCTACCTCAATATTTCCTGCGAGATGGTAAAAAGGGGAGACAATACCTCAACATATTCGGCAAATGTATAGAGGAGAGAAAATATTTCCTGCGAGACCGCAAGAAGGGGAGAGAAATCTACCTCAACATATTCAGCGAATGTATAGATGAGAGAAAACCTTACCTCATGACAGGACGACAGTGCGACAGTCTCCAAGCTACCTTACTAAAGACGGAATTAAGGGGGAGAGAAATCTGAATCAATATATTCTGTGAGAGGCAATAAAGGGGAGAGAATTCTACCAAGATCTATTCGGTGAAGGGATGGATAGTGGAGAGAAAAACTTACCTCACGACAGGACGACAGTGCGACAGTCTCCAAGCTCACGTACTGAAGGCGGAATAAAGGGGAGAGAAATCTACCTCAATATTTCCTGCGAGATGGTAAAAAGGGGAGACAATACCTCAACATATTCGGCAAATGTATAGAGGAGAGAAAACCTTACCTCACGACAGGACGACAGTGCGACAGTCTCCAAGCTCACCTACTGAAGACGGAATAAAGGCAGGGAGAGAAATCTACATCAATATTTCCTGCAAGACGGCAAAAAGGGGAGAGAAATCTACCTCAACATATTCGGGGAATGTATAGAGGAGAGAAAACCTCACCTCACGACAGGACGACAGTGCGACAGTCCCCAAGCTACCTTTAATAAAGACGGAATTAAGGGGGAGAGAAATCTGAATCAATATATTCTGTGAGAGGCGATAAAGGGGGGAGAATTCTACCAAGATCTACTCGGTGAAGGGATGGATAGTGGAGAGAAAAACTTACCTCACGACAGGACGACAGTGCGACAGGCTCCAATTAAGCTCACCACTGAAGACGGAATAAGGGCAGGGAGAGAAATCTACATCAATATTTCCTGCGAGACCGCAAAAAGGGGAGAGAAATTTACCTCAACATATTCGGTGAATGTATAGAGGAGAGAAAACCTTACCTCACGACAGGACGACAGTGCGACAGTCTCCAAGCTACCTTACTAAAGACGGAATTAAGGGGGAGAGAATTCAGAATCAATATATTCTGTGAGGGGAGAGAATTCTACCTCAATATCTTCTGTGAAGGGATGGATAGAGGAGAGAAAGACTTACCTCACGACAGCATGCGACAGTTTTCAAGCCCTTGTACTAAAGACGGATTAAAGGGGAGAGAAATCTACCTCAATATTTCCTGCGAGACGGCAAAAAGGGGAGAGAAATCTACCTCAACATATTCGGCGAATGTATAGAGGAGAGAAAACCTTACCTCACGACAGGACGACAGTGCGACAGTTCCCAAGCTACCTTTAATAAAGACGGAATTAAGGGGGAGAGAAATCTGAATCAATATATTCTGTGAGAGGCGATAAAGGGGGGAGAATTCTACCAAGATCTACTCGGTGAAGGGATGGATAGTGGAGAGAAAAAATTACCTCACGACAGGACGACAGTGCGACAGTCTCCAAGCTCACCTACTGAAGACGGAATGAAGGCAGGGAGAGAAATCTACATCAATATTTCCTGCAAGACCGCAAGAAGGGGAGAGAAATCTACCTCAACATATTCAGCGAATGTATAGATGAGAGAAAACCTTACCTCACGACAGGACGACAGTGCGACAGTCTCCAAGCTACCTTACTAAAGACGGAATTAAGGGGGAAAGAAATCTGAATCAATATATTCTGTGAGAGGCGATAAAGGGGAGAGAATTCTACCAAGATCTATTCGGTGCAGGGATGGATAGTGGAGAGAAAAACTTACCTCGCGACAGGACAACAGTGCGACAGTCTCCTAGCTCACGTACTGAAGGCGGAATAAAGGGGAGAGAAATCTACCTCAATATTTCCTGCAAGACCGCAAGAAGGGGAGAGAAATCTACCTCAACATATTCGGGGAATGTATAGAGGAGAGAAAACCTCACCTCATGACAGGACGACAGTGCGACAGTCCCCAAGCTACCTTTAATAAAGACGGAATTAAGGGGGAGAGAGATCTGAATCAATATATTCTGTGAGAGGCGATAAAGGGGGGAGAATTCTACCAAGATCTACTCGGTGAAGGGATGGATAGTGGAGAGAAAAACTTACCTCACGACAGGACGACAGTGCGACAGGCTCCAATTAAGCTCACCTACTGAAGACGGAATAAGGGCAGGGAGAGAAATCTACATCAATATTTCCTGCGAGACCACAAAAAGGGGAGAGAAATCTACCTCAACATATTCGGTGAATGTATAGAGGAGAGAAAACCTTACCTCACGACAGGACGACAGTGCGACAGTCTCCAAGCTCACCTACTGAAGACGGAATAAAGGCAGGGAGAGAAATCTACATCAATATTTCCTGCAAGACCGCAAGAAGGGGAGAGAAATCTACCTCAACATATTCGGGGAATGTATAGAGGAGAGAAAACCTCACCTCATGACAGGACGACAGTGCGACAGTCCCCAAGCTACCTTTAATAAAGACGGAATTAAGGGGGAGAGAAATCTGAATCAATATATTCTGTGAGAGGCGATAAAGGGGGGAGAATTCTACCAAGATCTACTCGGTGAAGGGATGGATAGTGGAGAGAAAAACTTACCTCACGACAGTGCGACAGGCTCCAATTAAGCTCACCTACTGAAGACGGAATAAGGGCAGGGAGAGAAATCTACATCAATATTTCCTGCGAGACCGCAAAAAGGGGAGAGAAATTTACCTCAACATATTCGGTGAATGTATAGAGGAGAGAAAACCTTACCTCACGACAGGACGACAGTGCGACAGTCTCCAAGCTACCTTACTAAAGACGGAATTAAGGGGGAGAGAATTCAGAATCAATATATTCTGTGAGAGGCGATAAAGGGGAGAGAATTCTACCTCAATATCTTCTGTGAAGGGATGGATAGAGGAGAGAAAGACTTACCTCACGACAGCATGACAGTGCGACAGTTTCCAAGCCCCGGTACTAAAGACGGATTAAAGGGGAGAGAAATCTACCTCAATATTTCCTGCGAGACGGCAAAAAAGGGAGAGAAATCTACCTCAACATATTCGGCGAATGTATAGAGGAGAGAAAACCTTACCTCACGACAGGACGACAGTGCGACAGTTCCCAAGCTACCTTTAATAAAGACGGAATTAAGGGGGAGAGAAATCTGAATCAATATATTCTGTGAGAGGCGATAAAGGGGGGAGAATTCTACCAAGATCTACTCGGTGAAGGGATGGATAGTGGAGAGAAAAACTTACCTCACGACAGGACGACAGTGCGACAGTCTCGAAGCTCACCCACTGAAGACGGAATGAAGGCAGGGAGAGAAATCTACATCAATATTTCCTGCAAGACCGCAAGAAGGGGAGAGAAATCTACCTCAACATATTCAGCGAATGTATAGATGAGAGAAAACCTTACCTCCCGACAGGACGACAGTGCGACAGTCTCCAAGCTACCTTACTAAAGACGGAATTAAGGGGGAGAGAAATCTGAATCAATATATTCTGTGAGAGGCGATAAAGGGGAGAGAATTCTACCAAGATCTATTCGGTGAAGGGTTGGATACTGGAGAGAAAAACTTACCTCACGACAGGACGACAGTGCGACAGTCTCCAAGCTCACGTACTGAAGGCGGAATAAAGGCGAGAGAAATCTACCTCAATATATCCTGCCAGATGGCAAAAAGGGGAGACAATACCTCAACATATTCGGCGAATGTATAGAGGAGAGAAAACCTCACCTCACGACAGGACGACAGTGCGACAGTCTCCAAGCTCACCTACTGAAGACGGAATAAAGGCAGGGAGAGAAATCTACATCAATATTTCCTGCGAGACGGGAAAAAGGGGAGAGAAATCTACCTCAACCTCAACATATTCGGCGAATGTATAGAGGCGAGAAAACCTTACCTCACGACAGGACGACAGTGCGACAGTCTCCAAGCTACCTTACTAAAGACGGAATTAAGGGGGAGAGAAATCTGAATCAATATATTCTGTGAGAGGCGATAAAGGGGAGAGAATTCTACCAAGATCTATTCGGTGCATGCAGGGATGGATAGTGGAGAGAAAAACTTACCTCGCGACAGGACAACAGTGCGACAGTCTCCTAGCTCACGTACTGAAGGCGGAATAAAGGGGAGAGAAATCTACCTCAATATTTCCTGCGAGATGGTAAAAAGGGGAGACAATACCTCAACATATTCGGCAAATGTATAGAGGAGAGAAAACCTCACCTCACGACAGGACGACAGTGCGACAGTCCCCAAGCTACCTTTAATAAAGACGGAATTAAGGGGGAGAGAAATCTGAATCAATATATTCTGTGAGAGGCGATAAAGGGGAGAGAATTCTACCAAGATCTATTCGGTGAAGGGATGGATAGTGGAGAGAAAAACTTACCTCACGACAGGACGACAGTGCGACAGTCTCCAAGCTCACGTACTGAAGGCGGAATAAAGGGGAGAGAAATCTACCTCAATATTTCCTGCGAGATGGTAAAAAGGGGAGACAATACCTCAACATATTCGGCAAATGTATAGAGGAGAGAAAACCTTACCTCACGACAGGACGACAGTGCGACAGTCTCCAAGCTCATCTACTGAAGACGGATTAAAGGAGAGAGAAATCTACCTCAATATTTCCTGCGAGACGGCAAAAAGGGGAGAGAAATCTACCTCAACATATTCGGCGAATGTATAGAGGAGAGAAAACCTTACCTCACGACAGGACGACCCAAGATCTACTCGGTGAAGGGATGGATAGTGGAAAGAAAAACTTACCTCACGACAGGACGACAGTGCGACAGTCTCCAAGCTCACCTCCTGAAGACGGATTAAAGGGGAGAGAAATCTACCTCCATATTTCCTGCGAGACCGCAAAAAGGGGAGAAACATCTACCTCAACATATTCGGGAAATGTATAGAGGAGAGAAAAACTTACCTCACGACAGGACGACAGTGCGACAGTCTCCAAGCTACCTTACTAAAGACGGAATTAAGGGGGAGAGAAATCTGAATCAATATATTCTGTGAGAGGCGATTAAGGGGAGAGAATTCTACCAAGATCTATTCGGTGAAGGGATGGATAGTGGAGAGAAAAACTTACCTCACGACAGGACGACAGTGCGACAGTCTCCAAGCTCACGTACTGAAGGCGGAATAAAGGGGAGAGAAATCTACCTCAATATTTCCTGCGAGATGGCAAAAAGGGGAGACAATACCTCAACATATTCGGCAAATGTATAGAGGAGAGAAAACCTTACCTCACGACAGGATGACAGTGCGACAGTCTCCAAGCTCACCTACTGAAGACGGAATAAAGGCAGGGAGAGAAATCTACATCAATATTTCCTGCGAGACGGCAAAAAGGGGAGAGAAATCTACCTCAACATATTCGGGGAATGTATAGAGGAGAGAAAACCTCACCTCATGACAGGACGACAGTCCCCAAGCTACCTTTAATAAAGACGGAATTAAGGGGGAGAGAAATCTGAATCAATATATTCTGTGAGAGGCGATAAAGGGGGGAGAATTCTACCAAGATCTACTCGGTGAAGGGATGGATAGTCATGATAGTGGAGAGAAAAACTTACCTCACGACAGGACGACAGTGCGACAGTCTCCAAGCTCACCTACTGAAGACGGAATAAAGGCAGGGAGAGAAATCTACATCAATATTTCCTGCGAGACCGCAAAAAGGGGAGAGAAATCTACCTCAACATATTCTGCGAATGTATAGAGGAGAGAAAACCTTACCTCACGACAGGACGACAGTGCGACAGTCTCCAAGCTACCTTACTAAAGACAGAATTAAGGGGGAGAGAATTCAGAATCAACATATTCTGTGAGAGGCGATAAAGGGGGAAGAATTCTACCAAGATCTACTCGTTGAAGGGATGGATAGTGGAGAGAAAAACTTACCTCACGACAGGACGACAGTGCGACAGGCTCCAATTAAGCTCACCTACTGAAGACGGAACACAATCCGCAAATACAAGTTTTATCTTATACCTTTGCCACTACTTAGTGCACATAATTTAGCTAATAGTTCAGTTTTACTACAATTTTGCATCAGCGAGCATGTGTGTTGAATATCATGATGTTTCATTTGATCCATCATTTCGGAAATTTCTCTTCAACAAACTGCGAATAGATGACCCCAGCAGAGGTCCTGGTATTGGAAGTCAGCTGAAGTGTGAGGTGAGTTGTCAATTTTAACCAAACTGTGATAAATGTGGTGATAATAATAATATATCATTTCTTTCAAATTACAAAAGTTCTGACTAATGCAACTTGAACTACAAATAAGAGGCGTATATTAAATTGTAATGATAGCTCAACTGTCGTTTGGCATCAATAAATCACCAGTGTGGTTGGATGCAATATGTCCCTTATCCGACTGCTCAGTAAATGTGGAGGTACGGTACAGTTTAACTTTGCCCATGAAATGTAAAAGGCCAGAATTTTGTTTGTTTGCATGTACCGTACAATGTATATGATCCTGGAATACTCAGAATATTAACATTTTCTGGGACGTCCCTTATCCGATACTCAGTACTGTGCCGACAAACTCTGTGACAATGAAATATAAACAGGCTGCCAATTTTCGTGTTTAAACGTGCCAGTGTCCTGGAATACTCAGAATATTAACATTTTCCAATCTTCCCTGGGCATTTCAGAACGTTGCATGTTGCTAGATGCACCTTCTTGGTGCCTCCCAAGTTCTCAGTGATTTCTCGGATATATCCCCGGGCATGCTCATGCCCTGGCTCCACCGGACAGGTTTTAGAAGGACCGAAGTCCGAACTAGATCGAGATGTTTGGTACAAATAGGCTATAGCATTTTCAACTTACATGTAGGCAATAACAAGAAATTTCAAGCACACGAATGGTTTCTCGATGCAGTCAAATTTTCTTTACAATATGAGCAGACCGTATGGAAAAAGAAATCCGAAAAAACAAATTAAATAGTGTGCCACAGCATTAGTCCAATCTCGGCCAGGAACAAACCAGCAAAGATTGAACAAGGCTTAAGTTTCTAACATTATCCAATTTTCTTCCCATCGCACTCCTAAATATATATTTACTGGTAACTTTCTGTGGAAAAGATCTGGTGAGATCGTGTATAGCCAACGGAAAGTGGACCCATCATGATGACCCCTCCCCCCCGCCCCCGGTCAACCAAGACACGAAAGAATGCAACTGCGACCGTGAAAGCTTGATGCTCGCCCTGCAACAGATTGTAACGTTTTCTGTGAATTTGTAGTCTCGCAGCATCACTGTTTTTTGTAGGAGCTTCCAAACGAAAAACGAACGAAGTTGAGTGGAAAATTAGAGTGGAATGTATTTTTTTCTCCTCCAGCAACAGAAGAGTTCTACTTCCCATGTCAGTGAGTCTACATCTCGAGGACGCTGAGCAGCTGAATCGTCGGAGAGTGCAGTCAAATGATGCGTTAATTGAAAAAGATTGTGTGCAGTTTCAGCTGTTCATGTCCGCTACAACTATGGGGTAAGTCGTGAATTATATAAATTTGATTTCTCTGGAATCTGAGCAGGAACAGACAGACAGAAGGCGAGAAGTCTGCCAAGTCGAGATGATCATGAGCTGAGGAGTCCTAGCCACAATTGATAGGAACAGTTGTGGCTAGCCAAGTCCATGTTCACCTCTTCAGCTCATGTAAAGATGGGAAGGGGGGAAAGGGTCGCACGGCACGCTCTGATGATAGTGCCGATGACGATAGAGCGCCCAAACTGAAAGTTAAATTCTTCACTGAACAGGTCAAACATGGGCATATTCGCAGAGGTTTGGTGGAATCAGAATCAGAATCATTTTAATCACAGCACCCCCTAAAGGCCCATTCTCACGGTGCGATTTGTAGTAACAACTTGTAGCATACAACTCAGTTGCATCGTGAGAACACTCGTGCAATTTTAGTCGTATGCTACAAGTCGTATGAAATAGGGCAGGGGTCGATTTCATGAAACCTCACTTGACTTGAGTTTTCCAAGGGCAATTTTTGCACTTGACCAAGTGCACTTCAAAAAAATCTCAAGTTGTGTTTCACCAAAGGTTTTTGGCCGCACTTGGTCAAGTGACGTTTGAAGTGACCTTTTTGGAACTCTTTTGCGCATTTTGGTAATAAATAGTACCCCCGCAGAATCAAGTGTATGCTCAAAATACTTTATGTGTAAGAGCCGATCGGTAGAATTTGAGGTGTCAAATAAATAAGTCTGTGCCATGCTTGGCCCTATGAGATTAAGCACAATGCCCCTACGTGTATTATGATGCATTGACAGATGAATAAAACTTATTCTTCGACACCATCTCCCGTCGTATTGGTCATTTCAAGTGAGTTTTTATTTCAAGTGCGGTTTTCAAGGGAGGTCATACCACACTTGAACTCAAGTGCGATTTCAGGTTCAAGTGAACTTTCATGAAAAGCAAAAACTCAAGTCAAGGGAGATTTTCAAGTGCACTTGAACTTTCAAGTGTGAAAATTGTCTCAAGTGAGGTTTCATGAAATCGGCCCCAGGTCCTATTTCATGCGATTAGTTGGTCAATTCCATTGTGACGGGCGCTACATTCAGAGTATATTCCTGGTATTGTAATATGCCAGATTTGCACACTACTGCTCCAATATAACTAACATTCTTCAAACAGTTAAAGATCATGTAGGAGTGTAAAGTAATATAAAAAATTTGAAAAAATGTGATTGACCAATCAAAATCACAGACAATTTGCATAACGTGACGGGCGCTACAGGGATTTCCCTCTATTTGTGCGGTTAGTATGGAAAATTCCAAATCCCTGTGATTTCTCAAATGATTTTAACTTCTTATCAGTATGGCATAGTAAGGTACTGAGTACTGATTCTTTGTTGAAGAACAGTTTGCCCCATCTCTTATTATCTGCTAACATGAATTTGAAAATTCCAGTGTGACGGGCGCTACATATTTTGTGACGGGCGCTACACCCTCTGAAACAGAATGGGCTAGGTCCTATAAATCCTATAATAAGACAATGACAACTTGATGGTTAAGTGTCCAATTGTTTATTTCAATATTCTCTGAAATATTCACCAAGAATAAGACACATTATGCCAACATTCCAATTGATTTAATGTGCTATTTCATCAAGCAACAAAAATGATCTTCACGACATGTTGTATCCAGGTGATATGGCAGATGACACACCTTACTTACCAACATTAATTTTCTTTGAAAAATCCTGATAAAGAAAGATCCAGTTCGAAGGTTAGAACTTACACTGGGGAGGGCCATAATGCAGTAATATAAAGATGGTGGCACCCTTAGACCTGGTAGCTAGGGACCGGATCCCACCTGTAGCTTATTCTGTTGGAAGCACTGAATTGCACATTTTACTCTTGATGTCGTTGTCAGAAAGTGTTCGATGCACACCTTCATGACATCTTTGAAAGAATTAAGAAATGAGTTTTGACTGTGTGAAAATATTTGTTGGGGCAGTTCATCATGTAAGGATCGGACACCATGTGCAATACAGCTTGTCAGGTAGCTTTTCCAGGTTCAACAAAGGTTCCCTGCATGTAGTCATCTATTGTGTTTTCCTTACGTGACGAATAGGCCATTTGGCACTGCCACTTCAACATCATATGATAATGAGCTAACATGTGACCAAAAGCTTGAGTGTATATTGATTAAAGTGAAAACCAATCATCAAAATGAGCTGTGACTGCATCAAAATCCAAAGATAAAATGGCCAGTATACAGCTCGCAACCAGGAAAAGAGGAAATCACTGATCGCAATTATATTTGGGCCAATAATATTAATATCTCTAGGTCTAGTCAGGCATGCATCACTCATGACAGTGGCTTCATGCCTGATAAACAATGTTGCAATTTTGAGTGCAACTGGTTCAGCTGAATGCTAGGGCCTCATGTACTAAATGTGACGGGCGCTACATCAGAGGCTGTAGCGCCCGTCACGATGAAATCCGTAGCGCCTGTATTAATATCTCTACGTCTAGTCAGGCATGCATCACTCATGACAGTGGCTTCATGCCTGATAAACAATGTTGCAATTTTGAGTGCAACTGGTTCAGCTGAATGCTAGGGCCACATGTACTAAATGTGACAGGCGCTACATCAGAGGCTGTAGCGCCCGTCACGATGAAATCTGTAGCGCCCGTCACGCTAATTAGCTTGGTTAATTAGTAACTGCTAAAATTAAATATGGCTAATATAGTTGGTACTCGAGCACTAATAGAAGAAAAGGGATTCATGTTATTTTATGGACCTTTATTTTATCAGCACATTAAAAATTAGTAGAATATTGTGACGGGCGCTACAACACGACAGTAACGTTTATTATTGGACATACGATTTAAAAAAAATATCCAGTGCCTGTTCTGATGACAAATATCAGCGCAAGAGGTGGCTGTTTAACCGAATATTGCAAACAATCTAAGATTAAATGCATTTATGTACAAATTTACACAAAAAACAGTTATACACTAAAAAATCCTTATCAGGCTCAATTATTTCAGTAGATGTAGGTGGCGCCACCTGGCCCATGGGCGATTGGATGCATATTTCCTGACTTGTTTCTGAAAGCATGGAGCATATACTACATATATGTATATAGGTTATTATAAAATATCCAATTAAAAAATTGCCACTTTGGTTTAATTTTACGTGGAATTGACCAGTTGCATGCTACAAATCGGGGGATTCCCCCGCCGAGTTGTTACTACAAATCGCATCGTGAGAATGGACCTTAAGGAGCAGAGAATGACATTATGGTGTACATGAATGATCAATTGATTGAAGTTTTTATATTAGGTGAAATCACCCCCCCCCCTTTCCATCCTCTATTATGTGATGAAAATCCCCAAAATAGCACGGCAGGATGGTCAGGGCATATTGCATCTGTCATGTTACAGATAGTGTGTAACCATGACTTATGGATGATGGCATGGTCTCAGGGCCGTAGCCAGGATTTACTGAGGGGTGGTTTGCCTTCGCTCCAAAAGGGCACATCAGGGGGTTCACTACATGGGAAAAGGAGCAAATAGGGGGTTCGCTTCAGTATTTGAAACTGAAAGGGGCATTTAAATAAGAAAAATATATAAAATTTCCGAAAGGAAGGTTCGTCTGAACCCAGAAAATCCCCCTTTGCTACGGGCCTGGGTCTGAAGGAAGAAGAAATGTCAGCCTAACATATAGACCTGGCTGTTCAGAGGAATTCACTCCCTCATAACTGGGATAAATGAAAAACTTATATGATAGGCACGTGACACGTGAAAATGGCTTAAGGTAACCCATCGTTCGTTAATCAAGTTAAATTTGCATAACGAACCTCGTTTTCATTGTGAACTCGAGCAGGCCAGGGAACATGGATAGATGAAAATAGATTGAAATTAATTACCGCATGGATAATTTATTAAACATTGAAGTTGACAGTGTTAGATTTAGCTCTGCAAACTTTCACCTGTTTTTCACCCTTCCTATCGTGGTCCATGGTGGTTAATTTATATTGGATAGATTATACTACGTCAGAAATACAGAGCTTCTTTGACAGGGCTTAGCTAGGCATGCTTCTTTCGTAGGGCAATTATTCCGCAGCCATTGTTTTCTCCCAGGACTGCCATGCACGTCGGGCGACATGTCGATCAATTCGTTGTGACAACGTTTTCCAACATTTATTCCACTGTATTGATATTCATACTTTGCACAGTTATGACAGTGGTGAAGAGGGTAATTCATAAGTTTTGACGATTGCATATATGATTTATTTTTATGGGAACTAAAAATCGTTCCCAGTTATTTCGATTTGCGTAACCTGTAGGCGAACTGAACGATCGTTCATGCACAATTTTGGGGCCTAGTACACATATAAATGATGCATTCAAGTTATTGCCCAGTTAATTCACCCAGTTCGATCCAGTCAGACTAATACAGAGACACCAAATACATGTAGTTGGATTGGAGAAAATTGTATTCATGAATGTACACATCTCATGTACTTCAAAGTGTACATGATGTAGAAATACAACTGAACTACATACAATGTATGTGTGAGGTGCACTAATTTATGCAATATCAATCAATCAATCAGTTTATTGCAAGACTTGTATAGAGTAACACAGTAGGAGAAAACAGAGTCACTAACACAATATTTACATGTACGAAACTATGCTACTAAATAAATGAAGACATGATGGAATTACAGTAAATCTTCTAATAACTATCATGGCTATCACTGGGAGTAAGAATTTGAACAGCATACTGAAGATGGGGGGGGGGAGGGGAGGGGGTTATTGGAACAAGAGATTGGCAGATCGGGATAAAACTGACAGGTGGATTTCAATCGTGTGGTTGAGTTTGGAGGATTCACGGTGACCTTCAATAACATCTAGAGCAATTTACAAATATACATATATACACGTGTCCAGCTAGAAACTACCATGATTGTAGTTCAACTTAAACATCCTAGGTGTATATCATCTTAGCTGAGGCCATTTCATGTTCCACTACATACTGACCTTAACCATGTTAACAGATCAAGGCTACATGTACACATTGCGAATATCAAACTCACTGGCACGGTGCCAACAGTGTTTGTAGAATTACGTCACGACGTGATCTGCCATATTTTAATGAGCCAATGGGTTGACTGTAATAAACAACGAGGGTCAAAAGTCACATGCGACGTCAATCCGAATCAAAGTTATGGACACTATAACTTCAAGAATATATTAAATATAGATGTAAAATCCCAGTGTGTTCCATAGAAAATATGTTATTCCATATTTTGTGGTGACATGTAAGTTTGGATACAATATATGCCAGACACACCATAAACAGCTCGAACCCTGCGAGTGGAGTTTGTTAACAGGAAATTTGGATGATGTTACTCAACTTATTTCGGTTTATGTAGCTGTCCATTCCCGTTTTTTACCCCTCGGCCAAAATTTGGCCGAAGGGTATTGTCGTCATGTCCGTCCGTCTTGCCGTCCGTCACACCTCTCTCGTTACCAAGATATCTTCAGAACGACTTACCCTAGGCACACCAAACTTGCAGTGCACATCCGTATGCGCGTGACGCAGAACCCTATTGAATCTGGACCTGATTGGTTGGAAACTTTGGCGGCCATCTTTAATTTATGCGAAATCATTAATCTTATTGTATCTTAGGTACCATTTCACTGTTCCGTGTGAACTTGGTACATAGATCATCGATGCATCAAGAAACTTCAAAGGAATGACCAAACCAGTTTCCCTGATTCGGTGGAAACCTTGGCAGCCATGCTAATTTATGCAAAATCTTTAATGATATATATCAACTTTTGAGTACCATTTCAAGTGTTCATACGAAACTTGGTATACAGCATCGATGTATCAAGAGACCTGCAATGTATAACCACATCAGTTCCTCTGAGTGGCAGGAAGATGGGCGGCCATCTTTTGGTATGCGAAATCATTAATGATCTCTGTCTCTGATACCGTTCGAGTGCTCGATGTAAAATTTGGCATATATCATCGATGCATCAATAGACTTACGATAAATGGCAGTTCTGGTGTTTCTGATTGGGCGGAAACCTTGGTGGCCATCTTTAATTTATGCAAAATCTTTGATGATGTATATCTTTGATACCATTTCATTTCATTACCTCTGACATTAGAGGACATAAAGAGGGGGGCAGTCCTGCTGACGGTGTGTCGGGATCAAAGTAAAATGATTTCTGAGGTGAGTGCATAAAAGTGGTATTGATTTAATATGACATATGCAGTGAAACCTGGAAGAAGTGACCAACGACGGGACCAAGCGAAAATGTATCTATTGACAGTGCCTCAGTTTACTCAGGTTTTGCACTAGCGGCAGTGACTTTCACTTGTGAACACAATATCTATGGCCATAATAGAGCTAGCTTCTTGACAATTGGCGCAATGCTGCCTTATGAGAACCTGCACATGAAGTTCACTCAGGACTGACCGTTACGTATTTTGAAAGGTCACAGAGGCAAAAATGTGAATACCAATGACAGTCCCTTGTCAACATCTAAGGGGCAAATACAGCTAGGTTGATATTTGACACAAGGCTGTCTTAAGGCAGAGTGTAGGTGAAATTCAAGTAGAACTGACCTTGACCTGTTTTCAAATGTAATGAAGGGGAAGATGTGAATACAAGTGACAGTCCCTTGTGAATACAGTATTTAAGGGCCAAATACAGTTCATGCAGAACTGACCTTGACATTGACCTATTTTCAAATGTAACAGAGGTAAAGATGTGGATACCGGTGACAGTCCCTTGTGAACACAGTATTTAAGGGCCAACAACATTTATTGCCACCTGAACCACCCTGAATCGTAACATTTATGAGTATTTCAGGATACTAGATTGGTTAGTAGTTATCAGTAAGTTTATGAAAAACAAATGATTTTGAGTTCACATAATCATATTTCAGGCACTGGACGGACATCTAGACATCGATATGTCCCCACCAGGCCCCACTCTGTGCGAAATGGCATTGAAACGGCCAGGACCATTTGTCCCAGTCAGAGAATTAATGAGGAAGGCAGGGCCCAAAAAAGCCCCATCTGCTGGTTATGTTGTGGAAGAGCTCTCTGCACTGGCGTGTGATGGACTTGGAGAAGTGATTGACATCAGAAATTCAAAGGTGTTCGTCAAAGCTTTGCCGGTAAATGAGGCAGATACAGAAAAGTAAGTTTGCATTATAAACTCTTCTTAGAGAAGTTTGTATATGTAGATGAAGATGTTAATTACACGTGGAAAAACCAGATGTATGATTGTGTGTTATGTATCGGTGTATGAATGTACTCGGTCCAGTGGAAGCTAAACTGGCTACCGGGGTAAATATGGTGTATTATTATTATTATATATTGCTGCTAGTGTCATCCATGCATCATGCACATGAACATGATTTGTAATTATTGTTTATAATCCAACTTTCCGAAGTGCATTATGCAACTGACAATGGTACAGGAGTTCTATAAAAATTCACCGACTGATTTTAATTATTTTGATCATCCTGTGGAGTGAATTATCTGCAGGCCCCTAGCTACCTCTCCGATCTCCGTCTCCGAATTTGTCCCAAACAACACAGACATATAAGTCAAAAATGGCATCCACGAACTTGCCAATTTAACTGCCATCTTTTAAGCCAGTGCTGGGGGGGGGGGGGCAGAGATTTCCAAGGTAGGTGCCCCTTAATTTGGTCAAGTGCCTCTCCAGAGAAAGGCAGGACTCTGCCCCTTTCAATTTCAAGCTAGCGGTTTGATCTGCAATATTTTAAACCTTTTTTTTTATTTCAAGCTCCCTGATTCCATCTTAGAAAATTTGACTTTGTGTCACTGAATTTGTAGAGGGTTGACCATTGACCTTGTGGTACTTTGATAAAAGGAAGATGGAATGCTGTTTTGAATATACTGAAGGATTACAATAACCTTACATCTATTCTGTTTTATTCTATCCTCAAAGGTTGACAATGATGAAGGATAGCCTGGCGAGGTACAAAATTACGGCAGAAGAGTATGTTGAAGTGTTTGGGTTGAGAGACAACTCGATAACCCAGAAACTGCATAAAACACTGATGGACAGAGTGGATGGAGGAAAATTACAACCTTATTACAAACACTCCATTTAATATCAGGGATCGAAATATCACCTGATTTTGCCTGTGATAAGTGCTAAACCACAGATTTTGAGAGGCGCATGTTGAGTGATTTTGTGGGACTAACTCATCCTCATTAGAAAGCGTGTTTGGGCAGTAATTTAGTATTAAATAATACCAGTATAAGTTTAATTCATTGTGTTAAAGAATGGGATATTTCACTTTGCCTGTATTCATTTACATTTTCATGAAATATGTGTGTTGAGTTACAGTTTGGATCCCTCTGCATTATCTTTTTATAGTAAGTTTCTAAAATCCAGTGGTGGTCAAATCAATTACGTAATAATTTCCCTGTATTCAGAAATGTTTTCTTTCCATTCTACTTCTGAAATATTCATGGAATGTTGCAAGCATTTCACCCTGATCTACAGAAAGAGCTCTGCATATCACAGACACTCTGTGTTTGAAGCTGTAAGGTGACAGGGGAGATAACCAAATAGAACTGTAATATACTAGGGAGGAGGTACATGAAACAATATGATGCCATGAGAGGATGCATCCCAGCATAGCTCCAGTCCATCTAACCATGAGGATTTTACATTGTATCTCAATACTCATTTTTACCCCTTGGCCAATTTTGGCCATGGGGTATTGTCGTCTTGTACGTCCGTCTGTTCGTACGTCAGTACGTGAGCGAGATAGACGGAAACGGTTTCACTGGAGAATCCCAAATTTGGTATGCTTGTTTACCTAGTCAAGGACCAGAAGCCTATTGAATTGGGACCTGATTGGGTGGAAACCTTGGTGGCCATCTTTAATTTTATGCAAAATGGATAATGATCCATATCTCGGAAACCATTCAACTGTTCAATACGAAAGTTGGTATACATCATCGATACATCAAGCAACTTTCAATGAATTTCCAAACTGGCTTTTCTGATTAGCTGGAAATCCTGCAGGCCATCTTTAATTTATGCAAAATCGATAATCAAACATTTCTCTGTTACCATTCAATTATTTTATATGAAAGTTGGTATACATCATCGATGCATACAGATACTTTAAATCGGGACCTGATTGACTGAAAACCTTGGCGGCCATCTTTAATTGATGCAAAAACTTTAATGATATATATCTCTGATATCATTCAAGTGTTCTATACCAAACTGGATATACAGCATCGATGTATCAAGAAACTTGCAATGAATAACCACATCAGTTCCTCGAGTGGAGAGAAGGATGGGCGGCCATCTTTAATTTATGCAAAATCATTAATGATCTCGTTCTCTGATACCGTTGAAGTGCTCGATGTAAAATTTGGTATACATCATCGATGTATCAAGAGACTTACGACAAATGACAGTTATGGTTTCTCTAATTGGGCGAAAATCTTGGTGGCCATCTTTAATTTATGCAAAATCTTTAATGATGTATATCTCTGATACCATTTCAGTGTTCTATACGAAACCTGGTATACAGCATCAATGTATCAAGAGACTTTCAATTAATAACCACATCAGTTCCTCTGAGTGGCAGGAAGGATGAGTGGCCATCTTTAATTTATGCGAAATCATTAATGATCTCTATCTCTGATACCATTTAAATGCTCGATGTAAAATTTGGTATACATCATTGATGCATCAAGAAACTTATGTAATGAAAACAGGTTTCTCTGATTGGACGGAAACCTTGGGGGTCATTCCTACATGTAATTGCAAAATTTTTGATAATCTGTATATTTGTGACTTGACTGCTTGGTGTTCCTGACATCTTGGTTCAAATTGAATACATTATGAATGTACCCAGTGCCGAGGGGTTTTCAGATGCGCAGCTTCGTATTGTTATTTACTGCTGAAGGATATGCTTTCGATTATCTGAAAATTATCTGAATTTTTTTACAAATATTGGTAACATGCAGTGAAGACATTATTTCATCATTTCATCAGGTCGGTTTCATAATAAATGTCTGTCCAAGCGTTTTTTTAAAAAATATATTTATGTGTACAATTACACTAATGCATTAGAGATCCTTGTTGAGAGGAATGTGTGAGACTACAAGTATGGCTCTTCGCCATGAGATGGAACATCAAAGAGTTAGTGGAATTATTCCAACAGCCTATTTTACATTTAAATAGTCCCGTTTCAGTGCCTAAGGCTGTAGTTTTTTTGTGAGAATAAATTACAAAGACTCTACATGTATCTGCATTTCTTTGTTCATTGTTTAAAATTTATTTAACCAAGAAATACTATAGAGTCAGAGTGGATGCAATCACTCTACCAGCATTTTCTGATTTTAGTTAATCTTGAATAGGTTCTGAACCAGAAATTAATATGGAGTTTGGGGGAAAATTCGTACAGTCGAGTTCGAAAATTTTCTCCACGCTATCCGTTCACAGTATAGATCATGGTAGATTTCTCTCCCCTTTATCCCGTCTCACAGAAGATATCGAGGTACATTTTTGTCCCCTTCATTCTTTAGGAAGACTTCAATCTTTCGGACTCTCGCACTGTCTTGCAATGATTTTTCTCCCCTTTATCGCATGTTATCCCCATCTTGACGAATAGTTTGAGCTAGATTTCTCTCCCCTTTATTACATCTTTAGTAAGGTATAATGTAGACTGTCGTGAGGTAAGGTTTCTCTCCATTCATCTCTTCACCGAACAGATCATGGTAGATTTCTCTCCCCTTTATCCCCGTCTCGTATAATATTTTGAGACAGATTTCTCTCCCCTTTATTCCATCTTTAGTAAGGTATAATGTATACTGTCGCACTGTCCTGCTGTCGTGAGGTAAGGTTTTCTCTCTATTCATTTCTTCACCGAACAGATCATGGTATATTTCTCTCCCCTTTATCCCTGTCTCGTAGAATGATCTGTCGGACTCTCGCACTGTCTTGCAATGAGTTTTCTCCCCTTTATCGCATGTTGATAGCTGTAGATTGAATACTGTCGCACTGTCGTAGTGTCGCAAGGTAAATCTTTCTCTCCTCCCTTCACTGAATGTATTGAAATAGATTTCCCTCCCCTTTATCTCGTCTTTTTGAAGGTAAATTGGACACTGTCGTGCTGTCGTGAGTTAAGACTTTCCTCTATCCATCGCTTCACCGAACAGATCGTGGTAGATTTCTCTCCCCTTTATCCCTGTCTTGCCGAATAGTTTGAGGTAGATTTGTCTCCCCTTTATCACATCTTTAGTAAGGTATAATGTAGACTGTCGCACTGTCGTGAGGTAAGATTTTCTCTCTATCCATCTCTTCATGGAACAGATCGTGGTAGATTTCTCTCCCCTTTATCCCCGTCTCGCCGAATAGTTTGAGGTAGATTTCTCTCCCCTTTATTCCATCTTTAGTAAGGCATAATGTATACTGTCGCACTGTCGTGCTGTCGTGAGGTAAGGTTTTCTCTCTATTCATCTCTTCACCGAACAGATCATGGTAGAATTCTCTCCCCTTTATCCCCATCTCGTAGAATGATCTGTCGGACTCTATCACTGTCTTGCAATGAGTTTTCTCCCCTTTATCGCATGTTGATAAATGTAGATTGAATACTGTTGTAGTGTCACGAGGTAAGTCTTTTTGAAGGTAAATTGGAGACTGTCGCACTGTCGTGCTGTCGTGAGTTAAGATTTTCTCGCCTATCCATCTCTTCGTGGTAGAATTCTCTCCCCTTTATCCACGTCTCGCCGAATAGTTTGAGGTAGATTTCTCTCCCCTTTATTCCATCTTTAGTAAGGCATAATGTATACTGTCGCACTGTCGTGCTGTTGTGAGGTAAGGTTTTCTCTCTAATCATCTCTTCACCGAACCGTTCATAGTAGATTTCTCTCCCCTTTATCCCCGTCTTGTAGAATGATCTGTCGGACTCTCGCACTGTCTTGCAATGAGTTTTCTCCCCTTTATCGCATGTTGATAAATGTAGATTGGATATAGTGTCGCTTCCCTCCCCTTTATCTCGTCTTTTTGAAGGTAAATTGGAGACTGTCGTCAGTTAAGACTTTCTCTCCTCTATCCATCGCTTCACCGAACAGATCGTGGTAGATTTCTCTCCCCTTTATCCCCGTCTCGCTGAATAGTTTGAGGTAGATTTCTCTCCCCTTTATTACATCTTTAGTAAGGTATAATGTAGACTGTCGCACTCTCGTGCTGTCGTCAGGTAAGATTTTCTCTCCTCTATCCATCTCTTCACCGAACAGATCATGGTAGATTTCTCTCCCCTTTATCCCCGTCTCGGCGAATATTTTGAGATAGATTTCTCTCATCTTTATCCTCGTCTCGTAGGATGATCTGTCGAACTCTCGAACTGTCTTGCAATGAGTTTTCTCCCCTTTATCGCATGTAGATTGGATACTGTCGCACTGTCGTAGTGTCGTGAGGTAAATCTTTCTCTCCTCCCTTCATTGAATGTATTGAAATAGATTTCCCTCTCCTTTATCTCGTCTTTTTGAAGGTAAAGAGTTGTCAGTTAAGATTTTCTCTCCTCTATCCATCTCTTCACCGAACAGATCGTGGTAGATTTCTCTCCACTTTATCCCCGTCTCGTAGAATATTTTGAGATAGATTTGTCTCCCCTTTATTCCATCTTTAGTAAGGTATGATGTATACTGTCGCACTGTCGTGCTGTCGTGAGGTAAGGTTTTCTCTCCTCTATACATTCGCCGAATATGTTGAGGTAGATTTATCTCCCCTTTTTGCGGTCTTGCAGCAAATATTGATGTAGATTTCTCTCCCTGCCTTTATTCCGTCTTCAGTAGGTGAGCTTGGAGACTGTCGCACTGTCGTCCTGTCGTGAGGTAAGTTTTTCTCTCCACTATCCATCCCTTCACCGAGTAGATCTTGGTAGAATTCTCCCCCCTTTATCGCCTCTCACAGAATATATTGATTCAGATTTCTCTCCCCCTTAATTCCGTCTTTATTAAAGGTAGCTTGGGGACTGTCGCACTGTCGTCCTGTCGGGAGGTAAGGTTTTCTCTCCTCTATACATTCGCCGAATCTGTTGAGGTAGATTTCTCTTCCCTTTTTTGCCGTCTCGCAGGAAATATTGAGGTAGATTTCTCTCCCCTTTGATCCGTCTTTAGTACAGGGGCTTGGAAACTGTCGCACTGTCATGCTGTCGTGAGGTAAGTCTTTCTCTCCTCTATCCATCCCTTCACAGAAGATATTGAGGTAGAATTCTCTCCCCTTTATCGCCTCTCACAGAATATATTGATTCAGATTTCTCTCCCCCTTAATTCCGTCTTTAGTAAGGTAGCTTGGGGACTGTCGCACTGTCGTCCTGTCGGGAGGTAAGGTTTTCTCTCCTCTATACATTCGCCGAATCTGTTGAGGTAGATTTCTCTTCCCTTTTTTGCCGTCTCGCAGGAAATATTGATGTAGATTTCTCTCCCCTTTGATCCGTCTTTAGTACAGGGGCTTGGAAACTGTCGCACTGTCATGCTGTCGTGAGGTAAGTCTTTCTCTCCACTATCCGTCCCTTCACCGAATAGATCTTGGTAGAATTCTCTCCCCTTTATAGCCTCTCACAGAATATATTGATTCAGATTTCTGTCCCCCTTAATTCCGTCTTTAGTAAGGTAGCTTGGAGACTGTCGCACTGTTGTCCTGTCGTGAGGTAAGGTTTTCTCTCCTCTATACATTCGCCGAATCTGTTGAGGTAGATTTCTCTCCCCTTTTTTGCCGTCTCACAGGAAATATTGAGGTAGATTTCTCTCCCCTTTAATCCGTGTTTAGTACAGGGGCTTGGAAACTGTCGCACTGTCATGCTGTCGTGAGGTAAGTCTTTCTCTCCTCCATCCATCCCTTCACAGAAGATATTGAGGTAGAATTCTCTCAACATTATCGCCTCCCACAGAATACATTGATTCAGATTTCTCTCCACCTTAATTCCGTCTTTAGTAAGGTAGCTTGGAGACTGTCGCACTGTCGTCCTGTCGTGAGGTAAGGTTTTCTCTCCTCTATACATTCGCTGAATATGTTGAGGTAGATTTCTCTCCCCTTTTTGCGATCTCGCAGGAAATATTGATGTACATGTAGATCTCTCTCCCTGCCTTTATTCCGTCTTTAGTAAGTGAGCCTGAAGACTGTCATGCTGTCGTGAGGTAAGTCTTTCTCTCCACTATCCATCCCTTCACCGAATAGATCTTGGTAGCTAGAATTCTCTCCCCTTTATCGCCTCTCACAGAATATATTGATTCAGATTTCTCTCGACCTTAATTCAGTCTTTAGTAAGGTAGTTTGGAGACTGTCGCACTGTCGTCCTGTCGTGAGGTAAGGTTTTCTCTCCTCTTATACATTCACCGAATATGTTGAGGTAGATTTCTCTCCCCTTTTTGCGGTCTCGTAGGAAGTTACCCTCATGAAATAAAGATATATATAAATATTGATGTAGATTTCTCTCCCCTTTATTCCGTCTTCAGTAGGTCAGCTTAATTGGAGCCTGTCGCACTGTCGTCCTGTCGTGAGGTAAGTTTTTCTCTCCACTATCCATCCCTTCACCGAGTAGATCTTCGTAGAATTCTCTCCCCTTTATCGCCTCTCACAGAATATATTGATTCAGATTTCTCTCCCCCTTAATTCCGTCTTTATTAAAGGTAGCTTGGGGACTGTCGCACTGTCGTCCTGTCGTGAGGTGAGGTTTTCTCTCCTCGAGCTCTATACATTCCCCGAATATTTTGAGGTAGATTTCTCTCCCCTTTTTGCCGTCTCGCAGGAAATATTGATGTAGATTTCTCTCCCTGCCTTTATTCTGTCTTCAGTAGGTGAGCTTGGAGACTGTCGCACTGTCGTCCTGTCGTGAGGTAAGGTTTTCTCTCCTCTATATGCCGAATATGTTGAGGTATTGTCTCCCCTTTTTACCATTTCGCAGGAAATATTGAGGTAGATTTCTCTCCCCTTTATTCCGCCTTCAGTACGTGAGCTTGGAGACTGTCGCACTGTCGTCCTGTCGTGAGGTAAGTTTTTCTCTCCACTATCCATCCCTTCACCGAATAGATATTGGTAGAATTCTCTCCCCTTTATCGCCTCTCACAGAATATATTGATTCAGATTTCTCTCCCCCTTAATTCCGTCTTTAGTAAGGTAGCTTGGAGACTGTCGCACTGTCGTCCTGTCGTGAGGTAAGGTTTTCTCTCATACATTCGCTGAATATGTTGAGGTGGATTTCTCTCCCCTTCTTGCGGTCTTGCAGGAAATATTGATGTAGATTTCTCTCCCTGCCTTCATTCCGTCTTCAGTAGGTGAGCTTGGAGACTGTCGCACTGTCGTCCTGTCGTGAGGTAAGTTTTTCTCTCCACTATCCATCCCTTCACCGAGTAGATCTTGGTAGAATTCTCCCCCCTTTATCGCCTCTCACAGAATATATTGATTCAGATTTCTCTCCCCCTTTATTCCGCCTTCAGTACGTGAGCTTGGAGACTGTCGCACTGTCGTCCTGTCGTGAGGTAAGTTTTTCTCTCCACCATCCATCCCTTCACCGAATAGATCTTGGTAGAATTCTCTCCCCTTTATCGCCTCTCACAGAGTCTATTGAATCAGATTTCTCTCCCCCTTAATTCCGTCTTTAGTAAGGTAGCTTGGAGACTGTCACACTGTCGTCCTGTCGTGAGGTAAGGTTTTCTCTCATCTATACATTCGCTGAATATGTTGAGGTAGATTTCTCTCCCCTTTTTGCGGTCTCACAGGGAATATTGATGTAGATTTCTCTCCCTGCCTTTATTCCGTCTTTAGTAAGTGAGCCTGAAGACTGTCATGCTGAATGTATGGAAATAGATTTCTCTCCCCTTTATCCCCGTCTCGCTGAATAGTTTGCGGTAGATTTCTCTCCCCTTTATTACATCTTTAGTAATGTATAATGTAGACTGTCGCACTGTCGTGCTGTCGTGAGGTAAGATTTTCTCTCCTCTATCCATCTCTTCACCGAACAGATCGTGGTAGATTTCTCATCCCTCTATCCCCGTCTCGGCGAATATTTTGAGATAGATTTCTCTCCCCTTTATCCCGTCTCGTATAATTATCTGTCGGACTCTCGCACTGTCTTGCAATGAGTTTTCTCCCCTTTATCGCATGTTTATAAATGTAGATTGGATACTGTCGTGGTGTTGCGAGGTAAATCTTTCTCTCCTCCCTTCAGTGAATGTATGGAAATAGATTTCCCTCCCCTTTATCTCGTCTTTTTGAAGGTAAATTCTGTCAGACTAACGCTCTCTGACACAAGTTCTCTCCCTTTTATCGCTAACCTCGTCCTGTGTAGATAACATCAGGTTGGGTGGTGTAGAGGGAAATTTACATTTGGGAACTGGGGGCATGGAGGATCCCCCCGCGTTTCAAGAAACTTGTTTCCTGTACCGGGCTGAACTGTATAGAGTGAGGTCATATGATATTGGCGCTCACTCGGACAAAGGTAAAGAATTCAGTATTTGGTCACAGAGGTGACGTCTAACATTCGCTAATTTAGCAGGGAAAGGCGATCTGGGTGCACACTTCCCTTTGGCTTTTGACCTTGCGCATACCCACTTGCCTTGCACATAAAAACATCACTTCCACTGGGACCGGAGGAAACATCACCAAAGATCAACGGTCGCCCAGAAACCCCTTTTCTATGTCGGAACAAACATGTCAAGAGTATTCCCAGGCGGAATTACTCTGTGTGTATACACAGTCCACATACAATGTTAAGCTTGGAAGGCTTCTACGTGAATGCTGGAACCATGGCTGGTGACATGCCTGGACGACTGCCCAATACAGAAGAAAATAGATCTCCATCTTCCCATAGTAAAAAGTCTTAAACTTTATCCAACAGAGTTGCATATTCAGCTGAGAAGTTATATAGTATGTAATGGATTTTTGGTGGTTGGGTTCTAATGGGTGAACTGTGCATGTGCAGCAGGAAGTGGGAGACTGCACCGGGAACAACAGGGGTGACAGACTTGGGGATTTCACACAACGAGTCGGCATGTGCCCTAGATCAGTGTGGAGAGAAGGGCAGAGTTGCGCAAGCCCATACGGAAGTGGGATGCTGTACCGGGAACGGGAGGGGCGAGAGACAGGGGGCTTTTACTCAAAGGGACTCCTTGGCCCAGACATGCGCCATAGAGTTATGAGAGATGTGAGTCGGGTTGCGCATGGGTAAACCGAAATGGAACGCTGTACCAAAACGGAAGGGACAAGAGGCATAGGACAAGGCTCGTAGATCCCGGCATGCGCCATACAGAGTAGCGAGAGAAGGGGCGTAGGACGGCGCATGGGCAACTAGAGGTTGGTACACTGTGCCGAGAATGAGAGGGGCAAGTTCACCGAGAGAGAGTCATGAAACGAGGCATGCGCCGTAGGGTATTGCGGGAGGGGAGTAACGCTGTGTATGTGCAACCGGGAGTGAAACACTGTTACGGGAACGGAAAGGACAGAAGACATGAGGGTTTCACAGAGGAAGACTTTTAGACCCAGTCATGCACCAGAGAGTAGTATGGATAGGCGAGTATTGTCGCGCCTGAGCAAATAGAAGTGGGTCCCTTTGCCGAAAATGAGACATGGAGATTTCATCTATCGCGACCCCTGTATCCAGCCTAGGGTTGGTAGGACAGTTGGTCTGCGGATGCTCAACCGGAAGTTGAACCGAGAACGAGAGAGACGAAAGACGTGGGGATTTCATCCCTGGGGACTCCTGGACATAGGCATTCGTCATAGAGTAGTGTGGGAAGATCATGGATGCGTATGCATATTTGAACCGAGAACGAGAGGACCGAGAGTCATCGCCATTTCACCCAACGAAACTCCTCAACCGAGGTGTGCGCCATGTAGTCCATCCGTTAAGCAAAACAATGGTGCATTTGGTGTTAAAAGTAGTATAGTGTACCATTTTAAAGCCATATTTTGCAGGGAGGTAACTCTTGCATCCGCCAGGGGGCGCCACCAGCTCAAGAGACCAAACACTACCTCCAACACAGGAGAGTTCCACGCTGCATGGTTCCATTGGACCGAGAGAGGCTCTCTTCAGTCATGTCATGGGTGTTTTCGCAGAATAAATAAATAAATAAATAAAATGCGGAACACGGACTCGTACAATATACAATATACGGGGAAATGCCTGTATGGGTATATCCCCATATTGCTCCATACTGGCTGGACGTTACTATGGCTTGCGGGGTGTTGTTTTTCACGTTTCGCCGAGAAAAAACACAATGGGAGGGGTACCGGAGCGAATCGGTGAAATTTTGGGGAAAAATCACCGAGGTCTGTATATAGGCTCATACTGGCTATATGGGGGAGGGGTGGTCAATTTTTTTTGTGGGTGTTACTATGGGTTTTGAGGTCTCGTTTTTCTCGTCTCACCGAGAAAAACACAATGGGAGGGGTCCCGGAGCGAATCGGTAAATTTTTTGGGAAAAGTCACTGAGGTCTGTATATAGGCTCATAATGGCTATATGGGGGGAGGGATGGTCATTTTTTTGAGGGTGTTACTATGGGTTGTGGGGCCTCGTTTTCCTCGACTCGCCAAGAAAAATACAATGGGAGGGGTCCCGGATCGAATCGGTGAAATTTTTGAGAAAAGTCACCGAGGCCTGTATATAGGCTCATACTGGCTATATGGTGGAGGGGTGGTCAAAAAAATTTGTGGGTGTTACTATGGGTTGTGGGGTCTCGTTTATCTCGTCTCGCCGAGAAAAACACAATGTGACGGGGTCCCGGAGCGAATCGGTAAAATTTTTGGGAAAAGTCACCGAGGTCTGTATATAGGCTCATAATGGTTATATGGGGGGATGGGTGGTCATCTTTTTGTGGGTGTTACCATGGGTTGTGGAGTCTCGTTTTTCTCGTCTCGCTGAGAAAAACACAATAGGAGGGGTCGCGGAGCGAATCGGTGAAATTTTTGGAAAAAGTCACCGAGGTCTGTATATAGCCCTATGTAATCCTATACTGGCTATATGGGGGTATAGGTTCAACTTGGGAAATTCACACACGTTCATTGTGGTATGGGTTGTTTGGATTTGTTTTTCACGTCTCGTCGTTTAGAACACGATGGGAAGGGTCCCCGAGCGAAACGGTGGAATTTGGGGGCATAGGTCCAACCTGGGAAATTCACACACGTTCATTGTGATATGGGTTGCTTGGATTTGTTTTTCACGTCTCGTCATTTAGAACACGATGGGAAGGGTTTCGAAACGAAACGGTGAAATTTTTGGAAAAAGTTCACCGAGGCCTGGGTAAGCCCATAGGGCTACACTGCACGGCTTTGAGGGTATAGGCCCATACTGGGTGGACGTTTTGAGGTCTGGGTGAGCCCCTAATGATCCTATGGTATATCGTGTGAGGTCTTATTTTGAAGCTCTCGTGGAGGAGCATCCGACTGATAGTTCCTCCGTTTTCAATATTTTGTGCATGCGCTAACCGTAGTATAGAAAGCAGCCATATTTGGGGGGGAGTATGTGGCTGTGTGTGTGGGATAGAGATGGACCGCTATGGGTCTGAATGGGTCGTGGGAGGTATCAAAATGCAGCTTGTGGGGGGAAGAGTCAGAATGGCGTGTTTTTTATTGCAAGTCGCGTCAATCTGCGCATGCGCAGTTGGTTGTAGTAAGTAAAGTTGCCATTTTGGGGCAGTACAATAAGGTATTTGGGGTAGAGATGGACCATACTTGGTCCCACTGCGTCCTGGGAGGTGTCATTTTGTAGCTCTCGGGGTGTACATCCCGATTTGAGGGCTGTCCACAGCATCTGTGACGTCATTGGTGACGTCATCAGTACGAGTAGTAGCGAAAGTGGGCATTGGGGCAATGAAAGATGGTATTTGGTGTAGAGATGGACCATCCTTGGTCCGATTGTGTAGTGGGAGATGTCATTTTGTAGCTCTCGGAGTGTAGACCCCGATTTGAGGGATGTCCGCCTCATCTGTGACGTCATCGGTGACGTCATCAGTACGAGTGGTAGCGAAAGTGGGCATTTTGGAGCAGTGAAGGATTTCGAGCCCTATTGACCTTGCGGCGCAATGCACAATGAGTGTTGTGTGTATGTGTGGGTGTGTGTGTGTGTGTGTGCATGTGTGTGTCGCCGTATGCAGGCGCACGCTACTGTGGTGCACCCTGTATCCTATAGCCCGTAGGGCATAGGGTACGCCACCAAGAACATTTTACATGTACTCTCCGCATATCCATGCACATGTACTATGTGCCTGTACATGTAATCTGTTCATGTACATATACTGTCAATATACATGTTCCTTTCCCATCTACGTGTACTGCGTGCATGTAATTCTGCATGTACTCTGTTCACGTCCATGTATACATACTCTGTTCAAATCCATATACATACTCTCTGTCCATGTCGCTATATAGCTGGAATATTTCGGAATGCGACGTTAAACCTTAATTCTCTCTCTCTCTCTCTCTCTCTCTCTCTCTCTCTCTCTCTCTCTCTCTCCACGAACATGTACTCTTTACAATGTCGCATGTAGACCGGTGAGAGAACAACAACAACAAGGATGACAGGTCAATAATTTTATTTTCCCCTCCAGTACATCATACCCAAGCTGGGGGAGCCGCGTGGGTATGTTTACAATACAAGTAGCCCTTTGTCCAATCAGAGGCCGCCATTTGCATCTATCACAATCGTTCCTGTCCGTTAGATGTATTATCGGCTGTTCTTGTCCAATCAGTAGTCCCCATTTCAGCAAGTTTCATCTCCGGCCATGTTCGCTCTGATCCGTTTGTTCTAATCATCGTCAGGCAGGCCAGGATACTGTTGAGGCAACATATCCTCAAATAGTTTTTTGCGTATTCTGAGTATCTATCAGTGCATGGATGAATACATTCACCCGATGGGAAGATTCCGTAATTTGGTCACGAAGAACGTAACATTGGTCACCCTCTCTACGACCCATTGCAAGTTGGGGCGCTGTTCATAGGCCCCTTCCAAGACATCCAATTGGTCCACTTGGTCCAGCACGGGCTGTAGCGGAGCCCGGTTAATGACGGTAAACGGTTGGACAAATACCCGGATGTTACTGCTTCAGTAAAAGTATCGGACTTGGCCTGTCTCCTTATGCTGCAGCACATAACCAAACGCCAGATTTAATTTGAAGGATGTAGCTTGGTCATTGAAGATGGCTTCCACGTAGCTGCGTAGACGGGCGAGGTTGATCAGTCGGAAATTGTAGATATCTTGAATAGAGCGATGACGGTGGAAACAATGCCGTATCATGGGCCAGTGGTGCTGATAGATGTCACTCACTGGATGGGCGTCCTGTAAGAGATCGCTGGGAATATCCATCGCATCTTTCAGAAAATGTTCGATGTTGTCAGGCGTCTGACTGGGAACAGTAACGCTGGGTGCCGGCTGAATATCCCGACTCTTCTGAACTGTGGGATTAGGCGGGCTCTCCGTGATCGCTTCACCTGTGGCATTCGTCTCCTCGGGCTCATCTTCACTAGGTCTAACCACCATGGGTGCCTCTCTAGTGGGAAGTTGTCGCTCATACCGTGGTGACGGACCACGAATCAAATGTTGGGGCTGTCTTAACTGACTAGGTCGTTCGAAGCCTTGACCACTTTTATTACATTGTTCCGTCGCGCCCTCGTGGAGTGAGCGTTCATGGCGCAGTAAAGCATCTTCCCGATTAAATGATCGTGCGCAGGTTATACAAGTATATCGTGCACCGTTGTGGATAAGGATTCGTGTCGTCGTAAATCTTGTGGGCGAGTAAATGGCTTCTGGCATGTTGTGCAAGATAACATATCGGCTGTGGATCTGGAAATGATGAATGCCGTAAAATTCTGGCTCTTATAGGCCAACATAGAAGTACCCGGATGTAGGCGCGGACGTCAGCTACAAGATCCCGGATGTACAAGAACCCGGATGTACCCGGATGTAAAAGTCTCCGGATGTAAAAGTGCCCGGATGTTCCATTCACTTCGCCCACTGGAAAATTTGCTCTCTCCTCGTGCAAAGATCACATCCGGCCAAGGATACACCTTCAAGGCAGGTCAGGCATCGCTGGCGATGGTAGCGGAGATCTCCGGGCTCTCCCCTGGTTGAGCTATAACCCACACTGAAGAAATCATCTATCATTTCCATAGTTATGGGCGAGTATCTTTTGGTAACTCGTTTGGGGAGTCGAGTGGGAACCGGCACCTTTTCGTCAATCTTCAACGATTGCTCGTCTGCCTTGGAATTGGCTGGCTTTTTCATTTGATTGGGTCTGGTACAGGTTGTGAGAAATGTACATCTAACATGCGTGTTTCCGTATTTATAGTTAGAGGGGAGGTGACCGTCCAATCGACCAATCAGAAGCCATCATTTCAGAAAGTTCAATCTTCGTTCAGTGTAACCTAAACGTCTTCGGGCAATCCATGATACTGAAGCTCGAAGCTCTTACTTCTCTCATTCAACACTGGGATCAATCTCCATCGGCTCTTCAATACGCGGCGGCGAATCGACCTCCATGGGTTCTTCTATTCTCAGATGCATTCCCATAGAAACTGAAATATCCGGTCTCGAGAGTGGCGAGCGTGATCCGTGTATGACATTTCGGTGACGTCTCAATTGACTGAGATGCTTAAAGACTATATCACAATCCGCACATGTATGCATGGGTACTTCGTGGCGTGCACGTGTGTGACAACGCAAACTGTCCAGGCGATGAAAGCGCTTCGATCAAGTTGTGCAAGTGCACATATCGGCTGTGGATCTGGAAATGATGAATGCCGTAAAAATTCCGGCTCTTATAGGCCAACATAGGAGTACGCGGATGTTCACGAATGTACCACAATCACGGACTTCTATCAGGCCCAGGTCCAGAAGCTCTCATATCCTGCATGTGAATTGTCAATAATATTGTGTGTGTGTATGCATGTGTGCGCTGGTGAGTATGCATCTGTGTGTGCGTGTGTGTGTGTGTACGTGTGTATGTACGTGTGTATGTCTGTGTGTATGTGTCTGCGTGTACGTGTCTGTGGGTATGTGGGCGTCTGTGTGTGTGTGTGCTTGCGTGTGTATGTGTGTGCGTGCGTGCTTGCGTGTGTGTGTACGCGTGTGCGTGTATGTGCATGTGTGGGTGTACGCGTGTGTGTGCATGCTTCTGTGTGTATGCATGCGTGTATGCATGTGTGTGTGTATGCGTCTGTGTGTGCTTGTGAGTGTGTGTATGCGAGCGTGTGTATGTATATGTGAACTTGAGTGTGTACGCGTGTGCGTGTATGCGTCTGTGTGTATGTGTGTGCGTGTGCGTGCATGTACGTGCATGTACGTGCATGTGTATGCCTGTATGTTTGTGTGTATGTGTCTGTGTGTATGCGTGTATGTGTATGCAACAACCACCACCACCGGGTGTTGACGCCCGTCATCACCACCACCACTACCACCACCACCACCATCACCACTACCACCACCACACACCACCACCACACACCACCACGCACCACCACTATCACCATCACCACCACCACCACCACCGGGCCTTGACGCCAGTCAACGCCACCACCACACACCACCACCACCATCACTGGGCACACACGCCCTGGTGTACCCTATACCCGGTTCATTCTTATATGTACAGAAACCACCACTAACACCACCACCACACACTACCACCACACACACGCACACACCAACACATTCCACCACCACCAACACCACCGCGCGTTGACGGGCGTCAACGCCCGGTGGTGGTGGGAGCTCTCGTGTGGCAGAGTTCTTGGATCGGAGCTCTTGGATCTCAAAGCGTGTGGAGCTCAGAGCTCGGAAGTGGCATTTGCATATGACCTTTGTGAGGTCACTTCCGCTTCCGTTCACGTGACCGGAACTGACCTTTGACCCCTGCGCGCGCTAACAATACCGGATAAAATTGCGCGCAGGGGTCAAAGGTCAGATATGGTGAGGTGAACGGAAGCGGAAGTGATCTCACAGAGGTCATATGCAAATGTCACTTCCGAGCTCTGAGCTCCAGACGCTTTGAGCTCCAGGAGCTCCGATCCAAGAGCTCTGCCACACGAGAGCTGTCACCACCACCGGGCGTTGACGCCTGTCAACGCCCGGTGGTGGTGGTGGTAGTGGTGGTGGTGGTGGTGGTGGATTGTGGATTGTGGTGTGTGTGTGTGTGGTGGTGTGTGTGTGTGTGTGGTGGTAGTATGTGGTGGTGTCTACATATAAGAATGAACCGGGCATAGGGTACACCAGGGCGTGTGTGCCCAGTGATGGTGGTGGTGGTGGTAGTGTGGTGGTGGTGATGGCGTTGACGGGCATCAACGCCCGGTGGAGGTGGTGGTGATCGTGGTAGGAGTGGTGGTGTGTGGTTGTGTGTGGTGGTGTGTGGTGGTGGAGGGGTGTGGTGGTGCGTGGTGGTGGTAGTGGTGATGGTGGGGGTGGTGGTGGGGACGGGCGTCAATACCCGGTGGTGGTGGGTGGTGGTTCCATACACACACACACACATACTGGCATACACATGCACGTACATGCACGCACACACATACACACGCATACATGTGAAAGGTGTCAACCGGGGACGCCTGCCACAACCCCCCTAAATGGGGACTTTGTTAATAAGGTACCAAGAGAGAAATGAACCTCAGATTCCAATAAAGGCAATCATAGAGACGCCCACTGGACCTTTGGATCCATCAAATTCTGAAATTTGCCAAAAGTGTTCAAGCTAGTCAAAGTGGGGACGCACACATTTCACACTCGCCGTGAAAGATGCTGCTAATATGGGGACGCACTTCCGTCAAGTGTAGACTATCCAAGTGGGGACAAATGTTTAAAACCAACCAAATGGGGACATCATCAATAAATTTATTATTGCAAATGATATGTAGGCTAAATAGGGACATGTCAAGTGAACATATAACCAATTCTATCACACTTTGCTGTTTTATTACTACATGTAACGTTGAACACTTTTCATGGACGTCGCTGGACGCAGCCAGTTTCGAACTGGGTGACCCAGATCATAATAAACAAAACATTTGTCGATGTTATTGCAAAAAAGTAAATAAAATCGGATGTCCAATTCGCCACAATCTATATACATCTTTGTCAAATTATAGGTATATCATAAACAGGGGTTTAGCGATACTGGGATTCGGAAACAAACAAGGTGCATAATTTGCTTCACCGGAAGTGCGCGCGTCTGTCTTCAAATACGCGCGAGTGTTCCTTTCACGGCGAGCGTAGGAACTTAGCTGTTTTCTAAGCAAGCTCGGCAGGGATGGCATTTAGGTGTCTAGGATTAAAGACCCTAAAACGAGGGAATATTCGACGCCGCCGTTTACGTGGAATGTTCCCAGATGAAGTACGAATGGACTGTCCAAAGAAGGTAGGGTTTTCTTTACTAATTTAAGAACAATACCCAGTCTACTAAAATCGCGCGCCACAATACGTAATTGAACGGGCATCTCTGCAACTGCATCTCGTTGTTGTTTCACGCGATTTGTGGATACTAGGCTGAAGTTTCTGGTACAGGTCATCAATTTTGATTGAGGAAATATATGTATATGTTTGGAATTGACAGTAAGAATGCATTTGCATTGTTGCAGGCAGGATACAATTTCCGCTCCCAATTAGCATGCTGTTTGAAGTATGTTGGTGTACACGATGAAATAAGTATTGAGCGACATATATTCAGTGCCCAGATAGAGCGGACTCATACAGAAAACCATAGACTTTCAATAGTTTATCTTTTAGCAATTGTTTGAATAACGGCACATAACGATGAAAGTTCACACTCGATCTAAGGCTCTCGCAATCTTGACAAATTAAACTTTCCGGAAAATGTGTAGTATATGCCACATCACGATACAGCGAAATAATACCTTTGGGGGACGTCATGGAAAGACCGTGACATTGTACCCACAATGTCTAGTTGTCGTTGTTGTTTTCCGTCTACCACTTTATCGAATGACAACGTTGAAGTATCAACAACTGAGTAATAAACTATTCCTCAAGGAAGATTGTTGTTGTTGTTGTTGTTGTCTTCTGGCATTTTCTTCTGATTTGCAGGAACATGGGGACAAAAAAAATATCTGACTAGGTATTGTTTCGTTTTCGGTTTATGTCCATCAAACAAGTGTTTCAAAGTAAATGAGAAAATTCAACTTACGTTCCGTACAATATTGCCCGCAGTCGAATCGTGTATTGTTCTTTCTTCAGTCTCGTTTTATCTCTCTTCGTTCGTTGTCACGTGACTAACTAATTCATGCGCAAACGGGGACCTGTGTGTATTGAGCAGATTTCTTCTCCACGGAGCGGGAAACACACGCATACACCTCGCGCTTGAATTTTGCTGCCTAAATGTGGACGTATACCGTATTTACCTCATTTCACTAGAGAGTTCCAAAAACAGGCTTGGCTGCACGTTTCAAGCCTTAAGTCAAACGGGGACGTCCCCGTTTGGAGGGGGGTCCCCATTTGAAAGGTGTGTATTCATGTCAATGCCCCCATTTGACACCTTTCACAAACGCACGCACGCATACACGCACACGCGTACACACTCAAGTACACATATGCATACACACGCACGGATACACACACTCACAAGCACACACAGATGCATTACTGCGCCACGAAAGCTCACTCCGCGACGGAACAATGTAATAAAAGTGGTCAACTCTTTAAACGACCCAGTCAGTTAAGACAGCACCAACATTTGATTCATGGTCTGTCACCACGGTATGAGCGACAACTTCCCACTAGAGAGGCACTCATGAGGGTCAGACCTAGTGAAGATGAGCCGGGGAAGCCGAATACCACTGGTGATGCGATCACGGAAAACACGCCTAAACCCACAGTTCAGAAGAGTCGGGATATCCAGCCGGCCCCCAGCGTTACTGTTCCCAGTCAGACGCCTGGCAACATCGAACATTTTCTGGAAGATGCGGTGGATGTTCCCAGCGATGTCTTACGGGACGCACATCCAGTGCGTGACATCTATCAGCACCACTGGCCCATGATACGGCACTGTTTCCACCGTCATCGCTCTATTCAAGAGATCTACAATTTCCGACTGACCAACCTCACCCGTCTACGCAGCTACATGGAAGCCATCTTCAATGACCAAGCTACGTCCTTCAAATTAAATCTGGCGTTTGGTTATGTGCTGCAGCATAAGGAGTCAAGCCAAGTCCGATACTTTTACCCGAGCAGTAACATCTGGGTATTTGACCAACCGTTTACCATCACTAACCGGGCGTCGCTACAGCCCGTGCTGGACCAAGTGGACCAATTGGATGTCTTGGATTGGGCCTATGAGCAGCCGCCCACTTGCAATGGGTCGTAGAGAGTGTGACCAATGTTACGTTCTTCGTGACCAAATTACGGAATCTTCCCATCGGGTGAATGTATTCACCCATGCACTGATAGATACTCAGAATACGCAAACAACTATTTGAGGATATGTTGCCTCAACGGTATCCTGGCCTGCCTGACGATGATTAGAACAAACGGTTCAGAGCGAACATGGCCGAAGAAGAAACTTTCTGAAATGGTGACTTTTGATTGGACAAGAACAGTCGATAATGCATCTAACGGACAGGAACGAATATGACAGATGCAAATGGCGGCCTCTGACTGGACAAAAGGTTACTTGTATTGTAAACATACCCAAGCGGCTCCCCCAGCTTGGGTATGATGTACTGGAGGGGAAAATAAAATGATTGACCTGTCATCCTTGTTGTTGCTGTTCTCTCACCGGTCTACATGCGACATTGTGAAGAGTACATGTTCAATGAGAGAGAGAGAGAGAGAGAGAGGGACAGAGAATTAGGGTTTAAAGTCGCATTCCGCAATATTCTAGCTATATCGCGGCATGGACAGAGAGTTTGTACATGGATTTGAACAGAGTATGTATACATGGACGTGAGCACATGTAGAATGGCATGCACAGAGTACATGTCGATGGAAAAGGAACATGTATATTGACAGTATATGTACATGAACAGATTACATGTACAAGCACATAGTACATGTGCATGGATATGCGCAGCGTACATGTATTCTGTGCTTGGTGGCGTACCCTATGGCCTACGGGCTATAGGATACAGGGTGCACCACAGGAGCGTGCGCCTGCATACGGCGACACACACATACATACACAAACACACACACACACGTACACATACGCACAGAAACACATACAGACGCACACACAGGCACGCACACCAATACACACACGCACATGCACACACACACACACACACACACGCACCAACACGCACATGCACGCACGTACGTGTATGCGTGCGTGTGTGTGTGTATGCATGTGTGCATGCGTCTGTGTGCACACACGCACAAACACGCGTACACACACACATACACACAGCACTCATTGTGCATTGCGTCGCAAGGTCAATAGGGCTCGAAAATCGCTTTTATACTACTAATCAATCCTTCACTGCTCCAAAACGCCCACTTTCGCTACCACTCGTACTGATGATGTCACCTATGACGTCACAGATGAGGCGAACATCCCTCAAATCGGGGTCTACACTCCGAGAGCTACAACATGACACCTCCCACTACACAATCGGACCAAGGATAGTCCATCTCTACACCAAATACCATCCTTCACTGCCCCAAAATGGCCACTTTCGCTACTACTCGTACTGATGACGTCACCAATGACGTCACAGATGCTGTGGACAGCCCTCAAATCGGGATGTACACACCGAGAGCTACAAAATGACACCTCCCAAGACGCAGTGGGACCAAGTATGGTCCATCTCTACCCCAAATACCTTATTGTACTGCCCCAAAATTGCAACTTTACTTACAACAACCAACTGCGCATGCGCAGATTGACGCGACTTGCAATAAAAAACACGCCATTCTGACTCTTCCCCCCACAAGCTGCATTTTGATACCTCCCACGACCCATTCAGACCCATAGCGGTCCATCTTTATCCCAAACACACACCCACATACCCCCCTCCCCAATATGCATACTTTCTATGCTACGGCCAGACTGCGCATGCGCAAAATATTGATAACGGGGGAACTATTAGTCCAGTCGGATGCTCCTTCACGAGAGCTTCAAAATAAGACCTCACACGATACCATAGGATCATTAGGGGCTCACCTAGTCCCCAAAACGTCCACCCAGTATGGGCCTATACCCCCATAGCCATGCAGTATAGGCCTATGGTGTGAACTTTTTCCAAAAATTTCACCTTTTCGTTTCGAAACCCTTTCCATCGTGTTCTAAATGACGAGACGTGGAAAACAAATACAAGTAACCCATATCACAATGAACGTGTGTGAATTTCCCAGGTTGAACCTATACCCCGATATAGCCAGTATGGAGCTATATGAGCCTATATACAGGCCTACCTGTTTCACCGTTTCGCTTCGAAACCCTTAATTCCCATCGGGTTCTAAATGACGAGACGAGAAAAACAAATCCAAACAACCCATATCACAATGAACGTGTGTGAATTTCCAGATTGTTTTCTTAGTTTGCTACAATGCAGTGATTAATAAAGTCCACCAGGTATATCTGTGTCCACTCATGTTCATGGGGGTACGGGAATATTCCCTTACGGGTAAGTTTCTCTGGACATATTCTCCCGTGGATGTATCCCTCCCCACCCACCAGGAGTTATTCAAGCCCAAAATTTGTCTGACTGATGGCTCTTTCGAATCTGGTTCTGATTGACTGCAGCCGACTCGATCTGTGGCTAATGGGCATGATGGGCTAACTTGCAATCGGTCCGCCGTCCGCCATCATGTCCCGCGCAAATTGTCCCGGCGCCAAAGAGACTCTAATTTGTAAGGACGGTTTTGATTGGTTGAAATAGACTACATACCGGAAACGTTTTCTCTTAAACCGGAAACGTTTAAAAGTTTTGAATATTACCACCGGAAACGTTTGCTTTTGACAGGAAACGTCTACAGTAAGAAAGAAGTAAACACATTTGATTGGACGATCACAACCGGAAACGTTTTCCTTTTAATCGGAAACGTTCAAAAGTCTCGAATATTACTACCGGAAACGTTTGCTTTTTGACAGAAAACGTCTAAAGTATTGGGTGTTACAACAGGAGACGTTTGCTTTTTGATAGGAAACGTCTTCTAAATGTCAATTCATGACATCTGATTGGTTGGTGAAAGTTTAAACGTTTAAACTTTTCAAACGTTTACAGTTTTTAAACGTTTGAAAAGCTTAAACGCTGAAAAGAGGGATTTATGGCGAGAACGGCCTTTCATACCTGTGACGACGTCGAAACCCGCTCTGCACGGGCGAGAAAATGTCATTTTTATCGAGAAACCACAATAACCTATTGTTTACCATTTTCTCCATTAGTAAGGGCGATCGGTCTATAGCAAAGGCCCGTAAAACACGAGTTTTGGGGAGGAGGGGGGAGGGGGGGGGGGGGGTGGCCGGTCGTATTAGGGTGAAGTGTCGAAATATGGGGTCTCTATATATGACCCCATGCTTTATATAAATCCACATCTATAAAGCATGGGGTTATATATAGAGACCCCATATTTCGACATTTCACCCTAATACCAATCTAATAAAAATTAAATCCTATCTGCTCCCCATTTGGATACTGTCGCTTGTAGAATCTAACAGGCTTGCAGTAACTCGCGTGTTAACCAATCCCGAGAACGCTTCATAGTGCTTTGAAGGACCATTGATGACAAAGAATTTTTGGTTGGCTCAGCCGAATTAGTCGTCTTTTCATGTTGCCGCGGTCCCGACATTGTGGCACCATAATACGGGGTGGACTGATCTTTGGTGTAAACATTGGGGTAAATGGACACGGTGAACCTATCTCCCCTCCCCGACTGCAAATTGGTCCAGATGCGACCATGATGTCATAATGCTATTAAATATCCATGGTATGGGCGCTCAGAACACCAAATTCAATTGAAATACGTAAGATCCTACATAGCGACATGTTCGATTGAGGAGCGTTGATAGGATATTAATTTATTAAGATTACTCTTGTTTTGCGGGCCTGTGGTCTATAGGGTAGCTAAGATTCATATCGTGTCCCTTCCCTTGAGGGAGACGCTATGAATCTTAGCTATCAATAGTGAGGCAGTGAACTATTCTTACCAGGCTTGGCCACAGAATAACTACAGCCTTTTTTCAGGCCACAGGCAAACGCATACGAACCCAGACAGTATGATATAATAGCGATAAAACATCAAGGTAAGTATCTGAAAGGTGACGAAAAAATTCATATGTGACCCCATCTTTACCAGGGGAAGAGCTACTGGATGAATGAATGGCCTGCTTTAATTCAGTTAAGGTAAAATCCTCCTTAACAGGCATTTCATCAAATTGAATGTTATTAAGTGAATTTTCATGTAACGATTCCATTTCCTGTTTATTGGTAATAAACTCGGGGTCATAATTCTCATCGCTGCTAACAAAAGCGAAACTGTCAGCCAGCACTTCTTATTTTTCTAAATTTAAACTTTACACAAAGTCGGAACAGATAATGAATTTATATTGCCATTGATGGCTTTAACATGGCTCCATATTTGTTTTTTTTTGTGTGTTTTTTTGGGGGGGGGGCTGGGGTTTTTATTTTTTTTAAGACTAGTCTGGCTATTTATGGCCGAGCAGAAATTTCGCCAGGAACCCTTTCTGGCGCTTTTAATTACACGCTGTGCTGCAGCTTTTTCTTTTTGTACTCCACGATATCAGCATATAACCTAGTACGGCACGCCCTATTTTTAGCCCTCCTCCTATCTTTAATTGCCCGATCGCAATCATCATTCTACCAGGGAACTGTTTTTTTTTAAATGGGGGTTCCCCGAAGTTTTGGAATGGAATTATTCGCGGCTTCGTTTATTACATTAGTTTCAAACACATCAACATCATCGCTGAAAACATCATTTGTCAAAGTATTTTAATATGCTTGTCGAAAGCATGCCAATCAGTAGCTAAGATTCATAGCGTCTCTCTTCCCTCAACGCTATGCCGACGACAAATACATTTCCCTTTTGGTAACTCGAACATCTCCATCGCGCAGTTATTATTACCTTGGCGCCCTATTGGATCTTCATTAACTTGAGAAAATGGACCGCGATGAATAAAAATACCGAAATGGCAGACTAAATGGCCCTTCGTCGGTCATATATTTTGCAGACGTTAACATTATCCCTATGGAGCCTCAAAATGACCTGAAATCGGGGGTCAAGGTGATGGGCATTTCCGTCATAATAGACCCCGTGTATACAGGAGATGATGATCACAACATCGATTATGGTATTTTTATTCATAGCGGCCCGTTTTCTCAAGTTAATGAATGTCCAATAGGACGCAAAGGTAATAATAAGTGCGCGATGAAGATGATCCAGTTACCAACAGGGAAATGTATTTGTCGTCGGCATAGCGTTGAGGGAAGGGAGACGCTATGCATCTTAGCTAGCCAATCAGTTTTCTGGAAGCACTACCCCATAATACATTAGAAGCATTAAAGTCCCCATCAATTATAAATGAACCAGGCATATGGGACTTAATAAATTAAAATCATCCATATCAAGCTTATTACATGGGTTGTATAAATTGACAACATTAATTACCTTTCCACTTTCTGTTGATATTTGAACAGCTTGACATTCAATGCTTCCAAATGTGGGGAGCTTAATTTCACTATAAGAACTTTCTCGTTTAATGAATATAAGTAGTCCACCATGGTCCTTACCAATTCTATCCGCTCTGATGAGAACATAGCCTGGTAATGACAAATTTAGATTGGATTTTAAAAAAGTTTCCTGAATGCATAGCATATCCGGCTTAACCGGCAGACCAAATATATAATGTTTAAACTCTTGGCCATGTGCAGTAATGCCCTGAATATTTTGTTGCAAAATAGTAAAAGCCATGATGACAGCGATAATTAATAGGTGCCCAAACGAAGCCATTAAGGATCGGCGGAAGTAACAGGCACCAAAGTTGGTAGGATGGAATTTGGTGTGATGACGTCAGTACCAACATCACCACCCAAACACTTACCAGCCAACTCAGAGATGTCTTTCAATATTTTCTGGTGGAGGCCCTCTTTCACCTCAACCCACTTAAAAATACTTCCGGTTATGAGTGTGATTAAATTAGTCACTGTAATTGAGGGAACAGCATCAGTTTGAGTACCAAAGGACAATAATTTAACTTTCAGTGTTGGGACATACGCCGGAGAACAGCGAGCTGAAGTACGAATTTGGGAAAATCATTTGGCCCCTTCCCACCCACACCTCCCCATGAGAGGACGCCCCCACCCAAATCAACACGTTAGTGGTAGAAATGAGACCCTGTGTGCCTAGTTTTACCAACTTACTTTTGATTTTATGCTATAGGCCATACACATCAACACTTCATATTTTGTATGTGTACAGTATAGCATCCTCATTGGCAGAAACCTCTACAAAACACATCTGATTTTACCAACACTCCGTTCTGATCTGTCTCAGCATCATGTGATGATTCAATGAGCTCGGAATAATTTTGTGTACTGGTGTTACAGAACACCTTCACCATAATGTATCAATTATCATGGACTTGTACATGTATCACATTCATATTGAATGGTGATGGCTGATGAGAACATTGCCCATATGGAACAAATGGCTGGATTCCAGCGAATAAAACAATCATGTTAATCATAAACAACATACAATTAATAATACTATCAAATAATTATGTATATTCTTTGTCGACATTATTATGACTGAATCATGGTAACAGATATTCAAGGGTATATATGTCTACACTAAACTGAAGCAGACCCATGATGCGTATTATATTATGTTGTAAAACTTCACTTGCTAATCTCGATTATGTTGCTTATTGTGAAAATAAATGGTTATGAAAATAAATTTAGTATGATTGCCCATTACCCTCAGACTAGAAATGTCTTCAGCAGCTAAAGTTAAGCCAATCATAACAATATATAACACCATGTTATTGTTGTAATATCACCCAGGTATTGATCTTTGGTTAAGAATGTAATGAGATACATATACCTGTTCTTTGTGTTATTCTGTATGCAGTTCCTTCTGTATGTATTTTATACATGTACATATTCCAGAAGTGGAATTGAAATTTGAATAAAATAATCAAAATATGTTCGGTTTTTACCTCTACTCAGGAAATGAAGTCTTTGTTTCTAGAAGCTAAATTATTTCAGGTCATCTGGTCAAGGGAGATAATTTTGTAAAAAAAAAACAAAGAAAAAACAAGTATAGATCCACACTGGCGCAGACCAGAAAGTTTTATGACCTTTGATGATATTTGTGGAGCATGCTGCAGGACTTCAACTTACATGAATCTGACATTATCCACACTCCCATTCCACATGATATTTTGCCATAGCACCGATAAACTAGATCCCTTCATTTATGTGGTCTAGATCCAGGAGCTATTGGGGGCTGCAGGTTTTGTAAAAGTTAGATCCAATTATTCTGAGAGAAGGAATGAAGTCCGGCATGGTTGTTTTAAGTTAAAACTGGGCATCCTTGAAAATGTCTGACCGATTGACATGTATCACTCTGCCGGTCATCATTACATGCGTAATGTTTATTTCCTGAGGAATCAGCTGATATCCAATGTGGCTTGTGGCCAATCATTGACTCTGATTTTCACCACCCCTGTCATTCCACACCTTTCTGACACAGATGAACCAATCAATAGTCTCTTTTGGTTTTTCCATTTCATCCAGTACATCCATTGTGTAAGAGTCCTGTTGCATCTGATATCAGTAGTGCTAACCCTGCAAGTTGGAATCAATTGTATACATATTTAATATCAAAACTCACTTCATTGAAAATGTTGATGGCCTTCATTATATTTCATTCTTTCGTCATACACAACAAGATGAAATCCATCATACCAGTTCGCACCTTTCATACGTGTACTTAATAGAACTGGAGCATGTTACAAGAATTTGCAAAAGTATGAAATGAGAACTGAGTACTATGAGAACTTAATCCAATCTATGAGTGATCAATAATATGAATTCTGAAGAACGATGATGGATCTTGACCACTGGTTGGATTGGAGTTCATGTTAGTGGCATGAGCATGATAATAATCCAGTCTATCATAATCTAGAACAGGATTGTTTATATCAGTAACTTCTCTATGGAGCAATATTTTGACAAACGAAAATTAGATCACAAGAGAGAATATGTATACTGTGTTTGAGGAATATTTCTGCCTCCTCAATGGAAGGCGAAAGGAGGTGTTCGGTTTGACTGTAATTTCTTCCTTAGTGTGTTGCGTTTATAAACCGAAAATATCCTTGTGTTTACTTCAAAAGTTATTAGCTTGAGAGAGAAAATACTAAATTTTTGTATTCTGACATTTCACCGACAAGAGATTTATCAGAAAAATATTACGAGTTTTGGAAAATAGGCATTTGTTTGTTTTTGCAATTTATGGTGATATTCTTAGAGGGAATTCCCCTCATATGCAAAATATGACACCTTTAACCAAAGCGAGTCTTAGATATCCATATTCGGTGGGTTTGTTCATAAATGTTACTGAAAAATCGTTTTGGTTAAAGGTGTCATATTTTCTTAATATAGAAATATATCAAAACGCTTGGAATGCTCTGTAGGGGTGAAGTTTTCCGTTGATGCAGGTGTCCCGTTTTGCAAGTTAAACATATTCTCTATTTATTGAGGAAATGATCCTCAACAAGTGGTGACGCATGCTTTCGCAAGTGATCATGCTTGTGTCAATATGCTGGTTTTTTTTGCAGTTACTTCCCGTATTTATTGTTCGCAGAACTTTTGACAGAGAGTTGTCAGTTTTTGAGTAGGTGTATATATTAATATAACTGACTATTGTTCGTAAATAGTTGGATCGTTCATGAAAGTATATATGGTAACTGTATGAGAATATGAACCAAAACTTCCCATTAGACTGGCCTCGTCGGGCTGATGAAGAGTTGGGAAATACCTGAGCATTACGTCACAATATACCGGCCGGCTAAGAGCGAGACAATAGAGCAGCAGAGAGCGACGCTGAAGGGGAAAATATCCATCTAAAGCGAACACCTCCTTTGAATGAATGGTCTGTGTTGTCAGTGTGTCTGATGTCCCCCTTGCAAAGACAAGAAGATTTTCTATGTAATTTATTATTTATTGATATATTTATTGATTTTCTTTTTGTCTAATTGTCTTCTGTTCAAGTCATTTGGCATTAGTAAAACCTGAAATGTATCATGTTCTCCTTATTTCATCTAGCGATACTGTCTGTTTGGTTCCAGATCACGGGGCTGAACAAAGCATGTGAAATGTGATCGTATGGCACATAAATGCCCAGTGGTATGTCCAGGGCTTAAAACTACCAAACAAACAAACAAAACTTGAGAAAGGTTCCATCCATGCTATCAGTCAAAAATCTCAATAATGTAGGCCTACATGTGGAATGTAGACACTCCTTTGTTTCAGCTACAATTCAGAATAAGTTTTCAGAATATTATCAGGGTTTAACAAGCAAATTGTTCTTCATCAACAAGTGTCACAGCACACAATGTGGATGTCACTAAACTGTTAGGATAAATGAAAAGAAAAGTATATGTATATTATTTATCAGCTTTCTTAAATAAGTTTACAGACTCACGCAGTAGATCAATTTGGTACTTCTGCAAAATCAAACCATTATTCAACTGCCAAATGCCAAGATAAATAGCCCTCCCCCCCCCCTCCCCCGGAAATATAATTTATCAGCAAAATTTGGAATAACTGTTTTAAACAACCAGACTGGTGGATACCATCAACTGAAAGAAAACGAGTATCAGTAAAATCAGGGCATCGTCGGTTGTGCTGTTGTCTTCCAGCGAGTCAGTCAGTTTGATATGCAACAACAACAACTTAGGCTATTTGGTTGGCTTCGACATAAGTCATCAGCCGACAAATACTTTACGATATATAGAAATGACGGGTGGTGTACTATGAATCATTGAGTTGTAATGACATCAAATGGCGACAATAAACTTAACAGAAAAAGGGCAAAAAATCGCATTGTCCTTTTCTACAAACTGAAAGCTGGAGGGTCGCCATGTTAAATCTCTCGGTGGATGGGAGGACAGGACCGGATAGATCTGGTTTCGAGATTGAGGTGGAACCCGACTACAGAAGCAAGGCCCACTGCAATGCATTGCAATGGGGAACCCCATTATTTCAATTGTGTTCAAAGAAATGTGCCTCAAGATTTCGTCGGGAACCATAACAATCCCTATTGGAAATACTATGAGTCGTGGGTTCCCCATATGACAATTATTTGGCGGGAGATTTCACGTTGCGCTCCTGGACCTCCGTCTGATCGACGGAGGTAAAAAATACACATACATGTACATGCTTTGCAGACTGAATTATATAGAAGAAAGATGATGTACATTCTATACACACTTTGGTAGTTCAAGGTACGGTAGCGCGGTCTACAAACTCATTCCAGGTAAACACGCCATGGTACTATTATACTGTAATCCACACCTTGGCTAACCAATGTGAATATATATGATTACCGTTTATAATGTCCTGGTACTGTATATTTTAACCGCAATATTTTTCCAACAGTACAACGTATTGTTTCATATTTTACGGTAATTTATATGAGCTTCAAATATTAGTCCGATACTAGAATAGTTAGCTTTTATATAGTTTACGGTAATCCACTTCAAGGTCAACCACGTAGACGACGGTTGTTTAAATGATCTAATGCTCGTTTTCACACATATGCCTCAGCATATATGTGCACGTTATATACTTATAATGTATGTAAAACACAATTTGGATGTGGTCAGCCACATGCACCCTCTAATCTTCACAAGTCCAGGTCAATCCTAAATCCTCGCAGAGGTTTCACCTGACCATTTATGGTGATTCGATTGAGTTCTTGAGTGGATGCCTCTATTATACAATCTCTTACATTTCACCACCGCGCTTGTTTTGAATTAGCATGACGTATCCCAAGCCTGTGGTTTTTGCTTTGACTTGCGATGTCGATTTCAGCTGGACATCGAAACAGTATGACACGCGATGAAATTCAAACCTGTCACATCTCATACCTCGCAGCGGGTTGGCCTAATCAACTGCCTTAGCGCGTTCATTGATTGGGATGATTCAAAGGAAACTCCTTGATCTATTTATATCTCGTATGAGCAACTAACCAAGCCAGTGTATACATCTTAACAGATCGATCGATACACTGGCTCGCGAGGATGCATCATCAGGGATACAGTCTGAAATAGTTCTTTGTCATTCTCCTGAGCACGACCTTTACCATGAGTATATTAGGGAGCTTCTTGAAATTGGGAACTGCTAGGAACAGGCATAAACAGAGTAGCATGGTGCGCCGGGTTGGAACTCCTAGGAACTCCAAGGCATACTTTTTGGAACTCGGCAGACAAAGGATGTCTTAGCTATATCATGCAATAGACCTTTTCACCACGGATTCGGTAAATTTCGCGTCCATTCGGAGAATCAAACCACGTGGCACCAATCATTTGCTGGTGGGTTGACGGCTCACCTCATTGTTTTCTGTGTGCAGATTTGTCTCTGCCATAACAGAGGTATGTAGCAAATAATCACAACGAATGCTATTTGAGTTGAAAAATATTTTCGTTTGTAATAAAGCGTCTGTGTTCCAAGCTGCCATAAGTCTGCAACCGTCAGTGTATTTTTTGTTTTAATTTATGGTCTTTTTCCGTCAATGATTTCAAGAGATAGTGTCATTTCCGATTGTGATCTCCAGGCAGAGGTCGCAGCACAGACACGATTTGGCGCGAGATACAAAATTGCGACAGCGTCATTGACGACCGACTTGACAGCATCATTTCAGTGGCGTCGGAATCGGGGCAGCCCGGCCCCCCACTTTTGATTTAGGGGGGCCCGAATATCTTTGGGCCCCCCATATTTCGGCACTTCTAAGTGAGCATGTCCCCACATAAAAATTACAGATAGAGTGCCAGGACGTGTAGTGGTGTGTTATAGGCCTGTTTTGTTTGTGTTAAACCAGGATTTCAAAGGGAATCGGGCATATTCTTCAATATCGATGCGTGTTTATGCGAAACAAATGTGAAAAAAAGAACCATAAATCTATCTATACATTGTGTTCAGATTTATTTCCGGTAAACCGCATCTCCGGCAACCTGAGACCCCAGAGCTTCTGGGGTCTAGGCCTGCGTCCTCGCCTGTCAGGCTGCGAAGATCGCTTATTTTAGCTTTGTGTAAATGAATCGGTAGAATAGAATAGAATAGAACCTTTAATTGTACTTTTTTACCCGTTGATGGGTTAATGTGTACAGGAGAAAACAAAACAGAATAAATCACAACATGTTCACCGGATTCAATAAGATACATAGTTCATCAAGTACTTTCTCTTAATTAAGTTGCGATGAATAAAGTTAACTACCAGAGAGATGACCACCATGTCCTCGGCAGAGAGAAGCCATACAAATTTTGCCCTATCTGGCATACTGATAAAGTTGGCACATGTCTGTGATATATTTGTAAATAATAGACATCTAGATATGCTATAACCAGGGCATTTAATCAAAAAGTGGTGCAGCTGAAAGTCTCAAGTCTAGATACATTGTTGTTCCCAGACTTGGCTATTGTATGCATTGTCTGATGATTCTTACATGAAGTATGAACCAATGAATGAATCGGGATCATATTGGTTCTATTCCATGATGAAAAGGTCGTCGTTTTTTATGTGTTAAATATAACTAGAAAGTCAAATGGATCCAGGCATGAAGTATGATTTTTTCAATATCGATGCGTGCTTTAAATGGGAAACAAACGTGAAAATAGAACCATAAATCTGCATACGTTATGTTCGAATTTATTTCCGGGAAAACGCTTAGAACGCATCTCCGGAGATCTGGGACTTCGGAGTTTTCGGGGCCAAGGCCTGTTTGGCTGTGAGAATTTCATTGTTTTATCTTTGCGTGAATGAATCGTATCGGTAGACATATTGGTTCCCCTTCCAAGAACTAAAAGTCATCGTTTTGTATGTTTTAAATATAATTAGAAAGTCAAATGGATGCAGACATGAGGTGCGAGATTTTCAATATCGATGCGTGCTTATAATTGCGAAAAAATCGTGAAAATAGAACCATAAATCTGCATGCAGTTTTATCAGTTTTAATGCCGGGAAAACGCTCACAACACATCTCCGGCGATCTAGGACCCCGGAGCTTCCGGGGCCTAGGCGGCCCCTGGACCCTCGCCTGTTTGACTGTGAGGATTTCCTTGTTTTATCTTTGTGTGGATGAATCGTGTCGGTAGGCATATTGGTTTCCCTTCCAAGAACTAAAAGTCATCGTTTTGTATGTTTTAAAAATAATTGGAAAATCAAATAAATGCAAGCATGAGGTGCGAGATTTTTAATATCGATGCGTGCTTATAATTGCGAAAAAATAGTGAAAATAGAATCATAAATCTGCATGCAGTTTGATCAGTTTTGCTGCCGGGAAAACGCTCAGAACGCATCTCCGGCGATCTAGGACCCCGGAGCTTCCGGGGCCTAGGCGGCCCCTGGACCCTCGCCTGTTGGGCTGTGATAGTCGACCCGGCCCCCCCCCAATTACGTTCCGACGCCACTGCATTTATTGATTTGAAGGAGGTTTATGGGAGAGGCCTTATTCCACAATCACTCCAGCATTTCAACATTACAAGTATTATTTCGTTTTTTGTCGAGTCAGGCCATGACGGAGGAGCTCATTTGTGTTGGATGTGAAACACGAGCGCCGTTGACTGCAAGATTCTCTTTTCGCGTTTTTTTACAGCCCACCAGCAACTGGTTACTTCATTGGTCGAATCCAGCGTGCAATCGGGAGTTTCCGTTGACAGCTTTTCACGTCTTTCGGCTATTTTCGTTATGAAAAGGTCTATGGCATGGAGGGCTCTTGTCAATTGGAAATCTTCCCCATCCAGATTAGATCACCAAGCTGGGCATGGTGTATTTCATTTGGTTAACCGGCATATGCCATTTCTATGAAGGAACTCATGCCCTACTTTCAAGAAGCTTCCTAAATTGCATCTCTACATCATGGTATACTCGAGTTATGGAATAACACATTTTGGGTGGCGGCAAATTGTTTAACATGGGAAAACACAACATATGGGCGGGACCATTCCCCCATCCCAGGGACGCGAACCAAAATACGTCTACTCAAAATCTTTCTGATTATGTATATATTGTGTCTCTACATCACGTGGTTGTCGAGTTAAAAAAAAAACACTGGGGGACAGACGGACAGAAAAACATGTCTTTAATAGTAAAGACTGTATACAGGGCACACGTGTTAGTATTAGCCTAGTTCTTCAACTCCCCAGTGTTTACTTTGTTCCAAGATAACACAGTCGCCAAGCAAACATGACCCAAATGTCACATCAGCTATACTTACTACATGTATAGATCGGAATGACTATCGATTACTCTCTCTCTGTGGTAGGGGTTATGATAAGGACATTTTTATATCGTTCGTCTGTTGGTTTAAGAGAACGTTCACCTGAACAGATAGCCGGTTGAGATATTAGTATAGAAACTCCACGTCAGTCCAGTCCCGGATAATGCATGATCCGTGGTCCAGTGTATGTAAAGATCACAATAACTCAGCCTCAGACCAGTGTATAAACAGATCACAATAACTCAGCCTCAGACCAGTGTATAAACAGATCACAATAACTCAGCCACAGTCCAGTGCATCAACAGATCAAAATAACTCAGCCTCAGACCAGTGTATAAACAGATCAAAATAACTCAGCCTCAGACCAGTGTATAAACAGATCACAATAACTCAGCCTCAGACCAGTGTATATACAGAACATAATAACTCAGCCTCAGCCCAAGGTATACACAGATCACAATAACTCAGCTTCAGACCAGTGTAAAAGCAGATCACAATAACTCAGCATCAGACCAGTGTATAAACAGATCACAATAACTCAGCCTCAGACCAAGGTATAAACAGATCACAATAACTCAGCCTCAGCCTAGGGTATACACAGATCACAATAACTCAGCCTCAGACCAGTGTAAAAGCAGATCACAATAACTCAGCCTCAGACCAGTGTAAAAGCAGATCACAATAACTCAGCCTCAGACCAGTGTAAAAGCAGATCACAATAACTCAGCATCAGACCAGTGTATAAACATATCACAATAACTCAGACTCAGATCAGTGTAAAAGCAGATCACAATAACTCAGCCTCAGATCAGTGTAAAAGCAGATCACAATAACTCAGCCTCAGACCAGTGTATAAACAAATCGCAATAACTCAGCCTCGGTCCTGCGTATCAACAGATCAGAATAACTCAGACTCAGACCAGTGTATAAACAGATCACAATAACTCAGCCTCAGACCAGTGTATAAACAAATCACAATAACTCAGCCTCGGTCCTGCGTATAAACAGATCAGAATAACTCAGACTCAGACCAGTGTATAAACAGATCACAATAACTCAGCCTCCGACCAATGTATCGACAGATCACAACAACTCAGCAACAGACCAGTGTATAAACAGTCCATAATAACTCATCATCAGATCAGCGTATAAACAGATCACAATAACTCAGCCTCAGAAGAGGGTATAAACAGATCACAATAACTCAGCCTCAGACGAGGGTATAAACAGATCACAATAACTTAGCATCAGACCAGGGTATAAACAGATCACAATAACTTAGCCTCAGACCAGGGGTATAAACAGATCACAATAACTCAGCCTCAGACGAGGGTATAAACAGATCACAATAACTTAGCCTCAGACCAGGGGTATAAACAGATCACAATAACTCAGCCTCAGACGAGGGTATAAACAGATCACAATAACTTAGTCTCAGACCAGGGTATAAACAGATCACAATAACTTAGCGTCATATCAGGGTATAAACCGATCACAATAACTCAGCCTCAGACCAGGGTATAAACATATCACAATAACTTAGTCTCAGACCAGGGTATAAACAGATCACAATAACTTAGCGTCAGATCAGGGTATAAACAGATCACAATAACTCAGCCTCAGACCAGGGGTATAAACAGATCACAATAACTCAGCCTCAGACGAGGGTATAAACAGATCACAATAACTTAGCATCAGACCAGGGTATAAACTGATCACAATAACTTAGCCTCAGACCAGGGGTATAAACAGATCACAATAACTCAGCCTCAGACGAGGGTATAAACAGATCACAATAACTTAGCCTCAGACCAGAGTATAAACAGATCACAATAACTCAGCCTCAGACGAGGGTATAAACAGATCACAATAACTTAGTCTCAGACCAGGGTATAAACAGATCACAATAACTTAGCGTCAGATCAGGGTATAAACAGATCACAATAACTCAGCCTCAGACCAGGGTATAAACATATCACAATATCTCAGCCTCAGATCAGTGTATAAACAGGTCAGAATAACTCAGCCTCAAACCAGTGTATAAACAGATCACAACTCAGCCTCAAACCAGTGTATAAACAGACCATAATGACTCAGCCTCAGACCAGTGTATACACAGATCACAATAACTCAACCTCAGTCCAGTGTATAAACAGATCACAATATCTCAGCTGCAGACCAGTGTATAAACAGATCACAACAGCTCAGCATCAGACCAGTGTATAAACAGAGCACAATAACTCAGCGTTAGACCAGTGTATAAACAGATCACAATAACTCAGTCTCAGACCAGTGTATAAACAGATCACAATATCTCAGCCTCAGACCAGGGTATAAACAGTTCACAATAACTCAGTCTCAGACCAGGGTATAAACAGATCACAATAACTCAGCCTCAGACCGGTGTATAAACAGATCACAATATCTCAGCCTCAGACCAGTGTACAAACAGAGCACAATATCTCAGCCACATACCAGTGAACAAACAGATCAGAATAACTCAGTCTCAGGCTAAGGTATAAACAGATCACAATAGCTCAGCCGCAGACCAGTGTAAAAAGAGATCACAATAACTCAGCCCCCAACCAGTGTATAAAAAGATCACAATAACTCAGCCTCAGTGCAGAGTATAAACAGATCACAATAAATCAGCCTCAGTCCAGTGCATCAACAGATCAAAATAACTCAGCTTCAGAACAGGGTATAAACAGATCACAATAACTCAGCCTCAGACCAGTGCATATACAGAACTTAATAACTCAGCCTCAGACCAGGGTATACACAGATCATAATAACTCAGCTTCAGACCAGTGTAAAAGCAGATCACATTAACTCAGCATCAGACCAGTGTATAAACAGATCACAACTCAGCCTCAAACCAGTGTATAAACAGACCATAATGACTCAGCCTCAGACCAGTGTATACACAGGTCACAATAACTCAACCTCAGGCCAGTGTATAAACAGATCACAATATCTCAGCTGCAGACCAGTGTATAAACAGATCACAACAGCTCAGCATCAGACCAGTGTATAAACAGAGCACAATAACTCAGCGTTAGACCAGTGTATAAACAGATCACAATAACTCAGTCTCAGACCAGTGTATAAACAGATCACAATATCTCAGCCTCAGACCAGGGTATAAACAGTTCACAATAACTCAGTCTCAGACCAGGGTATAAACAGATCACAATAACTCAGCCTCAGACCGGTGTATAAACAGATCACAATATCTCAGCCTCAGACCAGTGTACAAACAGAGCACAATATCTCAGCCACATACCAGTGAACAAACAGATCAGAATAACTCAGTCTCAGGCTAAGGTATAAACAGATCACAATAGCTCAGCCGCAGACCAGTGTAAAAAGAGATCACAATAACTCAGCCCCCAACCAGTGTATAAAAAGATCACAATAACTCAGCCTCAGTGCAGAGTATAAACAGATCACAATAAATCAGCCTCAGTCCAGTGCATCAACAGATCAAAATAACTCAGCTTCAGAACAGGGTATAAACAGATCACAATAACTCAGCCTCAGACCAGTGCATATACAGAACTTAATAACTCAGCCTCAGACCAGGGTATACACAGATCATAATAACTCAGCTTCAGACCAGTGTAAAAGCAGATCACATTAACTCAGCATCAGACCAGTGTATAAACAGATCACAATAACTCAGCCTCAGTCCAGGGTATACACAGATCACAATAACTCAGCTTCAGACCAGTGTAAAAGCAGATAACGATAACTCAGCATCAGATCAATGTATAAACAAATCACAATAACTCAGCCTTAGACCAATGTATCGACAGATCACAACAACTCAGCTACAGACCATTGTATAAACAGTCCATAATAACTCAGCATCAGACCAGTGTATAAACAGATCACAATAACTCAGCCTCAGACGAGGGTATAAACAGAGCACAATAACTCAGCCTCAGACCAGTGTATAAACAGATCACAACAACTCAGCCTCAGACCAGTGTATAAACATATCACAATGACTAAGCCTCAGACCAGTGTATAAACAGATCATAATTATTCAACCTCAGACCAGTATATAAACAGATCACATTAACTCAGCCTCAGACGAGGGTATAAACAGAGCACAATAACTCAGCCTCAGACCAGTGTATAAACAGATCACAATAACTCAGCCTCAGACGAGGGTATAAACAGAGCACAATAACTCAGCCTCAGACCAGTGTATAAACAGATCACAACAACTCAGCCTCAGACCAGTGTATAAACATATCACAATGACTAAGCCTCAGACCAGTGTATAAACAGATCATAATTATTCAACCTCAGACCAGTATATAAACAGATCACATTAACGCAGCCTCAGACCAGTGTATAAACAGATCACAATAACTGAGCCTCAGATCGGAGTATAAACTGATGGCAATAACGGAGCCGCAGACCGGTGTATAGAGGGATCACAATAACTCAGCCTCAGACCGGTGTATATACAGATCACAATAACTGTGCCTCAGACCAGTGTATAAACAGATCACAATAACTGAGCCTCAGACCATTGTATAAACAGATCACAATAACTCAGCCTCAGACCAGTGCATAAACAGATCACAATAACTCAGCCTCAAACCAGGGTATAAACAGATCACAATAACTCAGCCTCAAATCAGTGTATAAACAGATCACAATAACTCAGCCTCAGACCAATGTATCAACAGATCAAAATAACCAAGCCTTAGACCGGGGTATAAAGAGTTCACAATAACTCAGCCTGAGATCAAGGTATAAACAGATCGCAATAACTCAGCCTAAGACCAGGGTATAAACAGATCGCAATAACTCAGCCTCAGACCAGGGTATAAACAGATCACAATAACTCAGCCTCAGACCAGTGTATAAACAGATCACAATAACTCCGCCTCAGACCAGTGTATAAACAGATCACAATAACTAATCCTTAGACCAGGGTATAAACAGATCACGATAACTCAGCCTCAGACCAGGATATAAACAGATCGCAATAACTCAGCCTCAGACCAGGGTTTTAACAGATCACAATAACTCAGCCTCAGACCAGGGTATGAACAGATCACAATAACTCAGCCTCAGACCAGGGTACAAACAGAATGCAATAACTCAGCCTCCGACCAGCGAATAAACAGATCACAATAACTCAGCCTCAGACCAATGTATAAACAGATCACAATAAATCAGCTTCAGACCAGCGTATAAACAGATCACAATAACACAGCCTCAGACCAGTGTATAAACAGATCACAATAACTCAGCTTCAGACCGGTGTATAAGTAGATCACAATAACTCAGCCTCAGACCAGAGTATAAATAGATCACAATAACACAGCCTCAGACCAGTGTATAAACAGATCACAGTGATTGATCAGAATTGATAAAGAACACATCATACGTGCTCCAATATGGACAAATTTAAGAAGGTTGTACACACGAAAAGCTGACAACCCTATCATAATTTTCATCATAACAACTATTCTTCAACATTTTTTTTGTGAGTATCCATCTGTACGCTGATCAAGCTATTAAACATGACGACTGCTGACTCACCAAGTAGAACACGAGGGGAGCGGTCTCGTTACCATTAGACGACTTTCGCTGAAAAGCTGTCGTGCGCATGCGTAGTGCATAGGCAGATATGGGGTGGACGTTTTGGTGTCGAAGTGGGCCAATATTGGCTCGATTGGGTCGGGTGAGGTATCAGAGGGAAGCACTCGTGAGGGACCATCCAACTGGATGGGTGGGTCTTGGAAGCAAGGCTGTTGTGGAAATTGCGGGAAAAGGGCATTGGAATGGACGTTTTGGAGTCCTGGTGGGCCAATATTTGTTCGAATGGGTCGCATTGGGTATCAGTTGTAAGCACACGTAGGGAGAGTCCGACTGGACCGGTGTGTAGTGAAAGTAGAGCTATGATGCGCATGCACAGACAGGGAATGGTGGGAAAAGGGCATTTCGATAGATGTTTTGGGGTTGAAGAGGCCCACTAATGGGGACGCAGAAACCCAGTATATTTGCCATATGGCCTTTGTGGAGTCTTTTATCGTAACGCCTTGATGCCCAATCTGAACGCCTTAACGCCCTATCTTAAAGCATTAACTCCCTATCGTAACGTCTTATGCTAACCCCTTAACGCTTTAGCGTAACAGTTTTTACCGTCTGTGACAGATTGTACAATGCTATTATATAATACTCTGTGTGTCTGGTGGAGGAGGTGGATGTGTGTCTTGTATACCTGGTTCTAAAATGTCTTAACGCCATGACGCAGATAGTTGAGAGAAAGTCAGTTAGTTATCCCCTTCATCACATCATACTCACGCTGGAAGAGCCATGTTGGGCATGTTTACAATACAAGCATGCTCTAATCAGAAGCCCTCATTTTTGGGCAGCATCTGTCATATTTTTTCTTGCGCGTGGGATGTATTCTCAGCTGCTCTTGTCCAATCAGAAACCTACCATTTCAGAAAACTCAATCTTAGGCCATGTTCGTTCTGATCAGTTTGTTCTAATTCTCATCGGGCAGGCCAGGATACTGTGACGGAAGTATGTCACAGTGACCTCGGTGGGTGGTAACCCCATGTCCTCTTCCAGGTGACGCTTGGTCTTCATGATGGTCCTGCGAATGGGTCGCCTTTCATTTCAAGCGGTAGCAGAGTATACTGTTCATAGATCGCCATGGATGTTTTCATGATGCTTGTGCGCATTTGGATATATGGCTGTTTTGATGTTTTCCTGTCCGGCGTCCTACATCCATGAGTATTAATAGCTGCTCCCACAATACGATCTCAAAAGGTAGGTTCCTCCTCACTCAGGCATTCCTGGGATGTAGCCTGACTATCTGCAAGCACTCTATACCAGTAGAAAGACTCTCAACAGTCTCTGCTTTGGTATCAATTGGTGGACTCTCAGAATCAGCAGGCATATTCTCAGCATCTGCATCGGCTTCCTGTGCGACGGTGTCTTCAATCTCATGTATATTCTTCTGGTGCCACATCATATTGTAACGTCTGGTAAAAGTGCGTTCGCACTTAGAGCAAGTATAAGCCGTGTTGACGGTTGAACGTCGACTGTGCACCTTTTGGTGATACGCTTGCTTTCATGGACAGTAACGTACGCCAACGCCCAGCTTAACGCTTCAACATCCAGGTGGAATAGCTCAGAAGCTCTGATTTTTCTGGATATTCCATAGAATTGACAGTAATTCATCGAAATGCAGTGACGCCTGTCAGCGTCCATCGTTACGCCTTAACGACGCTCTCAACGCCTTAACGCCCGTCTCAACGCTTTATCGCCCGTCTTAACGCCTTAATGCCCTATCTTAACACCTTAACGCCTTACCTCAACGCCTTAACGCCCTAGCTTAACGCTTCAACTCGCTATAGTAACGCGTTGAGACGGAAGGTAATGCGTTGAAAGGGGCGTTAATATAGAACGTTAAGGCGTTGAGACGGGCGTTAAAGCGAAACGACGACGTTGACGGACGTCACTGCATTGCGATGAATTAGTGTCATTTCCATGGAATATCTAGAAAATTCAGAACTTCGGAATTATTTCACCGGGGCGTCGAAGCTTAAGCTGCGCCCATCACCAGAAAAACAGCCATGGCAATCTATGAACAGTAAACCCTGCTACCGCTGGCAATGAAAGGCGACCCCATGCACAGAACCATCATAAAGACCAAGCGTCACGTGAAAGAGGATAAGTAGCTACCACACACCGAGGCCCCGCAAAATGCGCAAACGGCTGTTCCAGTACAAACTTATGAACGTATTGGTCTTGCTTTCCCTCAACTGTCTGCGTTATGACATGGAGACATTATAGAACTAGGTATAGTAGACGTAGGCGTCACTGCGTTAAAACGGGAGCTCAGCAACGCCATCACCACCACCACCATCGTTTCCACCACAAACCGCCGCTACCACCACCACAAACAGCCACCACCACCATCACGATGATCCAACACCACACAGCAAAAACCGCCACACACCACAAACACACACACGCCACCACCACCACACACCCACATATGCCCACGCACACTCAAGTAGCCAGACCGAACATGGCTCCGCGTAAAACGCAGACGTCATCAGGGGACCACCAAGTCTCAACATGTTTTATTCCGTGGTGTGAATGGATTGATACACACACCTCATCGACACGTTAGTATTATATAATAGCAATGCATAATCTCTCAGACAAGGTATAAACTGCTATGCTTGGGCGTTAAGGCTTTAGCATACTGTCTTACGAAAAGACGTTAAGACATTAAAATAGGGCGCTAAGGCGTTCAGATAGGGCGTTGAGGCGTTACGGTGAAACACTCAACAAAGGCCATAGGGCAAATATACTGGGTTTATGGTTTCCCTACTACTAACCCTGCACCACTAAGCCGGTCACGATCCGCTGGGATCTGATATTAGCCCACCTAGACCCGGTTGATAGGGTTTTCCATATTTTAGGGTCCGTGTTTCTGGATTTCTTCCGGAAAAGTCTTACATGGACCCACCCCTGATCGGCCTCGATGATAGCTTCACATGGTTACCCTCCCCAACCCAGTAAGCCACCTACAACCTAAAAGGTCGATTCCAATGCCCTTTTGCCACCATTACCTGCCTGCGCATGCCCACCATAGCCCTACTTTCACTGCACACCAGTCGAGTCGGACTTTCCCCACGAGTGCTTCAAACTGATACCGCATACGGCCCATTCGGGCCAATATTGGTCCATCTCGACCCTAAAAGGAATTAATTCCAATGCACTTTTCCCAAAATTCCCTATCTGCGCATGCGCGTCATAGCCTGACTTCCTCGACCCACTGATCCAGTTGGATGGGTCCTCACGAGTGCTTCACTCCGATACCTCTTCCGATCCAATCGAACCAATATTGGCCCAACTCGAACCCAAAACGTCCATCCGAGATCGGCTTATGCACCTTCCAACGTGTTCTACATGGTGAGATAGAGAAAACAAGGTGCTACACCCCATATCGCAAATGTCCATGAGTTGATTTCCATTGAAACTAACATTAAATAACTGCAGCATGCGGTCTTCTTTAGGGGGGGGGGGGCAGATAAATCTTGCTAAGCCGTCACGTGACCGTCGGTGATATTGAACCCGGACGTGACCTTTGACCCGGAAGTGAACTTTGACCCAGAAGTGATATCACCGGAAGCGAGGGCATCGGTGACGTGATCATCTCGACACGCCACAACATCAGTGTCAGATAACTCTGGTCGCGCATAAATGATAAAGAATTCGCTGTCCCCCCAGTCTGATGCGATGAATAAAGTTTACTTCCAGAGAGATGACCACCATGTCCTCGGCAGAAAGAAGCCATACAATTATTCCCTATCTGGCATATTGGTGAAGTTTGTACATGTCCTTGATATATTTCAAGAAAAAAATGTTTTCCTAGGCGTGCTCAATGGCCCGCTCCCTGAAATGTATAAACTTTCCAACACTAACCGTGCCTATGAGCACGCCTATGAAAACATTATTTCTATTTCATCGAACTACCCCAATTGATTATCAACAAAGATTATAATGAAAGAGGTATTTGTCTTTCAACAACTCATAACGATATACCGAAAGTGTACTGGACTCCCAAAATGTATAAATCACCATTCAAAGCTGATTCTAGAAGCTGTACCACCAAGCTTCTTTCAACTCTGTTGAAGAGGGCCCTTCAGGAGGTAAAAGCACTTTGAGAAATGTATTGCCCCACTATTTCTAAGAACCCTGGCATTGAATGCACGTGGATATTGAAAAACTCAAAATGTCTTACGGAAGAACTTGATGCTAGAGGTCACATACAGTAGAAACATGTAACCGCATGGGATTACTCCACTCTCTATACTACAATTCCTCATCAGGACCTTCACGTCCGTGTTTGTTCATTAATAGTGTCGGAGTTCAAGAAAACTGTTAGCCGATATATTAATGTCAGAAGCCATTAAGAATTCTTTAGCTCTACTACATACAAGCAATATCATGCATAGGATGTTTCTTTGTCTATAGAGTTGATCGAATTTCTCATTAACCCTACCTGGCCTGGGCGATTTGGGGTGTGTCGCAGCCTGGGGGGGGGCGGAAAGTCCCCCCCCCCTATATATTTTCTTTACCACTAAGGCTAGAGCGCTGAAACTTGCCACACAGTATCTTGGGTTCAAGCTCTACCGGAAAATGTAAAAAAAAACAAGATGGCCGCCATGATGACGTCACAGTGAGGTCATCTTCTCGGAAGCAATTTTTCGGCCTTTTTGGGGTCGATTTTTCGAAATTTTCATTTTTCAGATTTTTCTCTCGAAAAAAATCTTATAAAATAGAGAATAATTAGTTTTGCATAAATAATATACTTTCAAGGACTTCTAGGCAAGGAAAATGTGAAGAAATGGACCGAAAAGATGAAAAACACGACTTTCGCGGATACCACATGGCCGCCATTATCAATTTACCCATAATCCTCCACCCGGGGGTATATGAAAATAGACCCAAAATGACCCCAATAAGATAAGCTTAAAAGTCACCAAGTTTCAGCCTCCTCGGTTTTGTCGTTTCGGAGCAGCAGAGTAAAGTTCACTAGGGGGGCACTTTCCGCCCCCCCCCCCCCCAGGCCAGGTAGGGTTAATAATATCTATTTGAAATTTGGCAATACATGTACAATATATCAACATCATATAGGTATTTCAATGGGTACTAGCTGTGCACACCTTTTTGCTGACCTATATCTGTTCTGTTATGAATACGACTATATGCAGACGCTTTCAAAAACAGATTATTTCAAAGCACGTTCCCTCTCATTCACCAAAGGCTATATAGACGATCTTCTTGCTGTGGATAATCGCTATGTAATGACGCGGTAAAGGATATATACCCACCTTCACTGGGTTTGAAGGAAACTACAGATGGCTATAGCAGTGCATCTTATTTAGACCTATATCTCTATAAAAATGAAGCGGGCCTTCTCTCTCGTCGACTTTACGACAAAATAGACGATTATAATTTCGACATCGTAAACTATCCCTATCTGTATATGGCGTATATATATCTCGCCTAGCAGCTCGGTCAATACTTACATGTAGATGGGTGACGGGGTGGTGTACTGGCTGGGCTGATCAGTGTCCAGGGTAATAGGAAATGTAAGCACTCTCGTGTTCTGGCACATGTAGGCACAGTCGTGATATGACCGAACGAAGGTCGAAAACGACGTTAAACCCTACTATTCAGTCACTCACTCGCCTAGTAGCATTTGCTAGCTCCCGTGTAAATGTGACGATGCTAATCAACGTCACAAAACTTTATTTTACAAACTTGTAAAACAGGGCTTATCATCAAGCGCCTCCAATCGAAATTTCTCGAATTTGGCGATACATATCGCATGCTGATAGAAAAATACGAGCATAGCGTGCAAGATCTATGGCAGTACGTTTCGTAACTTGTGTCTAATTAAGCTTAACCCGGGGTCAGGGGCCATATGAACCTATGTATTTCAAGATCCTCATAGTGTTCATATGAGCAGTCACAACCAAAGCGTGACTGAGATACATCATACTCTAGATAACGTCTTTACAACGTGTATCATATGGATTAAGAATACATATCAACGATACGGATTTGATATTTTTGGAACATCATGAAGTCTTGCTGGCATCATTGAAACCTGTTGACGGCTTCTGTCTTACAGGAAATTAGCATAGTTTTATGTATACTTTTTATCCTTTGAATTTGTTGCTAAAGTTTTTAAGAATTAGGTCTTTGGTCTATGGACGAGGAATTTTGTTAATGGACGCCGGCTGAATATTGAATGACGGACTAGACGCTTGTATCGCAATACATTGGAAGACGGAAAACCTTTTTATTGTATTGTAAAAAAATCGTGAACCCTTCAGGCAGAATTTCGTCAAAGAAATTGAGTGAGTGAGTAAGTAGGATTTAACGTTGTTTTCAGCATTGTTTCAGTCATATCACGACGGTGCCTACATCTGCCAGAACACGAGAGTGTCCACAGTTCCTATTATTCTGGACACTGATCAGCCCAGTCAGTACAGCACCCGGTCACCCATCCAAGTATTGACCGAGCTCAACGCGGCTTAACTTCGGTGATCTGACGAGAACCGGTGTGCCCAACGTGATGCGCCGTATCCTTGCCATGTGGAATAACTACTTGTATTTTATATGGGAGACCATTTATTCTTCATATTCCGGTTATATAGTCTACTTATCTAATATCTGAAATTTACTGACCTGGAACAGCTAATTGTTAGATACTGCATGCTACATGTAATTGTTCTACACACAATTGAACTCATTGCAGATATTAATATTAATATAGATGAGCTGTACATTAAGCTTCCGACATGTGAAAATCCGGAACTAACAAAGGTTTGCAGATTGTATATATGATGGTTTCCGCCAAAGTGGGAGCTAACTGTGATACTGACCATATATATCTATGATAAATCCATGATTACACGTAGTGGACGGTGCAACAATGTCTGGGTTTTTATGTGTCTCTGTTCCATTTTTTTCATATTTATGTATTTATTTCTGTACATAAATTGTGTAGATCTGGTAGTTTATCGCGTTTCAGTATGTGTGGATGCATGTGCACGTGTCACCATGTGGGCCCTACTTATCTTTTATGAACGAGTTGTCAGTTTATACGTGTTTATATATGTGTTCCAGATCTGGGAACAACTGATGCGCAGTAAATTGTATTCTATTTAACGGTCAAGCAGCGAATGGCGCTGCTTATTCTACAGATTTAGATTTTTCTGCCTTCAAAATCCATACTATTCAAATTTCAGTAAAAAAGCAATCTTACAAATTCCTTTCCCACTTCCACCCAAATCCGCAAAGACCTATCCGCTCCTGGATAGGGCTAAAAAAAGTATAAATTTATCTAATATTCCATTTAAAAATGTATTTTGAGGCCAATTTTTATTTCATATTTCGAAGGAATTTTGTACATTCTTGTTCATTTTTTTCGCATGGTAAATCAAAGAATATTTGATTGTGGGAAATCAGCCTATTGAGATTTAAACATGACAGCGGACTGTTTTCCCTGCTAATCCAATGATACATGTATACCGTGCATACATAAAAGATGAAATATTGTGTAGTTGTGTAGTATTAGCCTAACAGGTTATTATTGACAATTTAAGCACATTTGCTCTGTTAAAAAGAAGGTTTAAGGGGTTTTGAGTTTGTGCAGAACTTGATATTATTTTAAAAGAGTCTTCCGATTTGATCTCGATATAAACTCATTTGAAGAAAAGGGAGATTTTCTGTGCATAAAAATTGACAAATCCAGACGTAACGATTTTCGAACATTTTAGAATAGCAAATGCATATTTAACTTCGATATTTCATATTTAACTTCGATATTTTTTTATGCATATGAATTGTGAAATTTACAATATGTTCATTTTATCAAATGTTCATAGTGATGTATAGCTCTACTGTATGGCGAAATGTGGAGGGATGCGAGCTTCACTCAGATGTATAGAAAAATCGCAGACACTGTGAGAAATTAATAAGGATGACTCATAAGACAAGATAAATTCATAAACACTTACATTTAAAATGCTAGTAGATGGCCTATTTATTTCTCAGCTATAAATTCCAGAAACGTTGGGATTAATCCACTGATTAACTTGGCATAATACAGGAAAAGTCTCCTATAGAAATTGCAGATAATTCCGCAGCTATGCTTAACATCAGTGGTCTTTAAATCTACAACCTGAATGATAGGCCATGGAAGCAGTTTTTCATAGCTGTTTTATTATAAACTATGTCATGAACTGCCACAACATTGAACAGAAGGTTGAATTCAGTACCATGACTTTCACCCATATATATTGAGGTTATTTTCATGGCCTTGGTAGGCCTATTAAATTAAATTCTGGCCCTCGAATCTCTGACCATGCCAGTATGTAAAGGAGAAAGACCGAGTAACTGTACATTCGTGAAAAAGAATCGACGAGGCGCGAAGCGCCGAGTCGATTCTTTTTCACGAATGTACAGTTACGAGGTCTTTCTCCGACTTAAACGTTAATCCAACGATAATGTATTTACTTCTTCGTCTTACACGAAGAATGAAATGAGCTCTGTCAAACCGAACAAATTGCCATGATATAGGCCCAGGTAATTACATGTGTGGAACCATTCGAACAATAACTGCAAAGGGCCAAGTACGCACACTGTACCCGATTGACGGCGTCCTACATGATGGACAGTCCATCACGTGGGAAGGAATTTACGCATACGCCTACCTGGGCTGCTGTTTATCTATTCAACACAGGAAAATCGTTGCCCGATGTCGTAGGCGATAAATAACTTACACAATGGCCGTATTATGTAACACACCATGGTTGTTTCAGGGCAAACAACACATTTGCACACGAAACAAAACTTCCACAACCCGTTTGACTGGTCCGTAACTCTCACGTTATCGTTACAAAGATTTGTAACAAAAAAAATATATGTAATTGATATATACGTGTCACAATCTACATTACGTGAAACGCATATGAAGCAAAACATGCAGATATACAAATTACATATCCATATGTCCATACGCATGATCTCATACCAGGCCCATAATTAACGGAATGTCTGACAGGAATTCACGTTTACCGGTACACATTTCACTTGTACCCACACATATACGTGAGGCAGAAAATTAATGTGTTACGATATACAGAGGCGTCATATTTTGACTGCTTAGTCTGCAATTAGGCGACAACCAAAGATTAGACCTATATTTGAGGCAGTCGGTGTTTCAATGTATGTATATGAGAAGGCAGAAAGTGTAACCTCAAAAAAAGAAATCGTGACCGAAATGAGAGAAACTACAGTCATAGAACGCTTATCGGACTGCTATTCGGAGTTAAAGGTTTATGCCATTCCTACATGTATATGCAATTTGCACATTTATTACATTGTAGTCGGCATGGTATCTTTCTGGGTTGTGTTTTCTTCGCTCGTCTACTGTTTTTTTAAAGAACATTACTTAATTCCACCTGTTAGTTCCGGCTGAATTGACTAAGTCCAATTCGCTTGTTGCAGTGCTGTTTGTCATTTGTACATTTCAGGAGACCGACATCGAGTAGTCTATTGCCCCATTCGTGTCTTCTTACATGCTTTAACTGACTGACGCGTTTCTTTCCAGAGAAAGAATGTACATTCGTGAAAAAGAATGTACACTTGCTGTACATTCGTGAAAAATAATGTACACTTTTAAAAATAGAATGACGTCACAACTAGCGTTTAAATGGTGCTTAAAAGGCTGGTATTTACCAGCCGTTAATGATTGATCCATGGCTATTATTTAGGAAAATTCTGCTTTCTCAGTGGTAAATTCATGGGTATGACTAATCTTCACGGGTACTTGAAAATAAAGCATGAATATTATTAATGTGTGAATCCTTGAGGGAAAGGAATTCCATCGTATTTTCCTGGGATTTCATGGACTTCTCGTGGGTTTTGCATCCAGTAATTTTATGCAACGCATCGTCTACTTTTACACTAGATCTAACACCGACTCTAACAATAAGTGAAAAAATAGTTTGACATCATTAATATATCCTGTCCGTGCCATTGTCAAATTTGTGAAATTCGGTGTGTTTACCGATATCAGGTTTTTCTCCATCATTTATTTTCTGCTCAATCTACATTAAAGTTGGGGCACATATACATACTCATAATCTACTTTCCCTCGCGCTTTGATTTTCACTAGTCAGACCTGCGCAGGCAATTATGACTGAGTGTAGCATTTCTGCAACTGAACATCATCACAACCACTGGCGGCTGTTCAGTTACATTCAGTATATTACCAGTAACTGTACAGTACTTGACATGTTGTAACCATGTTATTGTACAACATGGTCAAATCCGTGTAACTGTCCAGTAACAATGTCTCTGTAATCATGATAACTCTGTGTAATTGTCCGGTAACAATGTCTCTGTAATCATGATAACTCTGTGTAACTGTCCGGTAACAATGTCTCTGTAATCATGATAACTCTGTGTTACTGTCCAGTAACAATGTCTCTGTAATCATGATAACTCTGTGTAACTGTCCAGTAACAATGCCTCTGTAATCATGATAACTCTGTGTAACTGTCCACCAGTAACAATGTCTCTGTAATCATGATAACTCTGTGTAACTGTCCAGTAACAATGTCTCTGTAATCATGATAACTCTGTGTAACTGTCCAGTAACAATGTCTCTGTAATCATGATAACTATGTGTAACTGTCCAGTATCAATGTCTCTGTAATCATGATAACTCTGTGTAACTATCCAGTAACAATGTCTCTGTAATCATGATAACTCTGTGTAACTGTCCAGTAACAATGTCTCTGTAATCACGATAACTCAGTGTAACTGTCCAGTAACAATGTCTCTGTAATCATGATAACTCTGTGTAACTGTCCAGTAACAATTCAGTAATCGCTCACCTAGGAATCGCTCACCTAGGAAAGAAAGTAAATTTTTGACAATAACTTTATATAATTTCATCCAATTTCAGGCCACCCTTAGTTGGGATGAAATTTTCTCAATCATCCATATCTTACTCAGTCAACAGATTCAGGCCATACTCCTAGCCAGTCACTCAAGCTTTGTCCGATAACCCTAATATGTGTTTGAAATGTTCTTTAAGTGCACAATACTCGAATTGTTTGTGTAGGAATACATGTGACTTATATTGCTGTGTTCGACTGAAATTGTTTGCTTTCCATGCATTCAACATTAATTTTGGGCTATAGACTCAATATGTCATTCAAAATCTCCGTCATCTGTGATGCATAGGTTGCATATGCTGCTAATTAATGAAGGCGCATATCAACCCAATGTATGAGGGTATCACTGAACTGCCGAACTGTTGTACATGTAGCTGCAGTATGTGTATGAGAGCAAGAAAACATAATAAATGCTGGGTAATCACGTGAACAGAATATGACCTTTATAGAGTTCCCAGAATCGTCGACTTGAGCTCGTTTTCTCTGAAAACCACCCGATATAAATGATCAATACTGAGCTGACAAATTAAACTATACATCACAACAGTCAGATCGGAAAACAAATAAAGTAGAAAGAAAATCAGTTGAGTCATGGTGGCGCTCTGTTGCACAAAAACCCATTCCTACATATCTATGCTAAGCCAGCCCAAACAGAGAACCACTCCCAAACACAGTGTAAAAGTGAATAATATATTCGATCTATTAAAGCCGGAGCTTCATCGGAACAGAGATTGGCCTTTCGGCCTTTATATACGGGGTATTAACAAACCACCATAAGGTGTTTATCGACGTCCTGAATTAGGTCGGGCCTATGTGAAGCTGTTATATATGCCATGCAACAGCGGAACACTACAATACTATGGCAAGACAAGGTGCTTTTTATTCGAGAATTTCTGATACCGGAAATTGAATTCCCGATATAGGAATTAAGATTCCCGATATAGGAATTAAAATTTCCGATATCGGATATTCATCACCTTCAATTTCCGATATCCGTAATTGAATTCTCGATATCGGAAATTGCAATTCTCGATATCGGAAATTGCAATTCCCGATATCGGAAAATAGAATTTTCGATATCGGAAATTGAATTTCCGATATCGGGAATTGCAATTTCCGATATCGGAATTCGGGGACAATTCCCGATATCGGAAATTCGATTTCCGATATCGGAAATGCAATTTCCGGTATCGAAAATTGTCACTGAATTTTCGATATCGGAAATTGCAACTCTAGGGTGCACTCCACACTTGCCACGGTTTCGTACAAAGTGGTGTCTCCCTAATTTTATAATAGGGAAGGGCGCCCGATTTTGACAGCAAGGTAATTCTTCTTACCTTTCTACTAACTGATATCTATAGTATCACGCTGCTGAAAGTAACCATTTCTCCAAACGAGGATATAATATTTGCTTGTTGATCGCACTCACACGCCTCTACAGAGTTAATCGTGTCCGGAATTGAATATCTGGCGGACCAAAATCCGCACTTTTTCGGGAAGCGAAAATAATTCCTTTATGGCCATAAAATTTACAAATAACGAGCAGGTCGACCTCCTGTTTTTTTTGCCAATTTAAATTGTCCTTTGGACGTGAAACACTTTAACATACATAAAAAGATAATCATTTCGTATGCTTCGCTGGGTTGCGGGTAGAATTTGACACATTTTCATATATTTTATGGAGTTTATCCGAAAAGTTGAAGAATGGTTACGGAGGATTGCACGTCTTTCCTTTTCAGTTTTAATAGCTCACAAGTCTCCAGAAATAAGAGCACGAGTGTGCCCATTTAGAAAATATATACTTTTACAAGGTACATCTATTTATGGCCGAACATCCGAACCCATGCCTGTTTTTAGTCGCACATCAGTTAGGTGTGGAATGCATCCCCACGTTTTGTTAAGCTTCCAGCTTCATTTCCGATATCGGGAATTCGGTGACAATTTCTGATATGGGAAATTCTATTTCCGATATTGGAAATTGAATTCCCGATATGGGAAATTCTATTTCCGATATCGAAAATTATCACTGAATTTCCGATATCGAAAATTCTAATTCCCGATATCGGAAATTGCAACTCTAGGGTGCACTCCACACTTGCCACGGTTTCGTACAAAGTGGTGTCTCCCTAATTTTATAATAGGGAAGGGCGCCCGATTTTGACAGCAAGGTAATTCTTCCTACCTTTCTACTAACTGATATCTATAGTATCACGCTGCTGAACGTAACCATTTCTCCAAACGAGGATATAATATTTGCTTGTTGATCGCACTCACACGCCTCTACACATTTGCGTAGACTTCGACATCCATAAGATGGCTTGCGAATCGTGTGTCTCCATTATCGCGGAGCGATATCCAGTGTTTTACCGGATTCTGTTCGGCCTTCATCCGGCGGATAACAGACTCGAGAAATCTGATGAATTACAGGTTTTCATACTACTTCTGAAACAGATATTGCCTGGGCTTACAAAATATATAGGTATGTATAACTTTCGTATCATCCAAGAGGTGTGGTGGATCTGAAATTTTGAACAAATAGTTCATCACATGATTCGAAAATGGCGAGTTACGTTGGGGTTACGTCGGTAGACTTTAGCTGATTGGCTGACGAAGTCACGTGGTATTGATTTATGGAAATTCTCTTTAGCCGTTGCCGAAAGTAGGCTGAACATGGATACACACGATCCCAGGGTCAGTCTTACCGCGTATAGATGACCGAAGTGGTTACAGGTTGGCCTCTACAGAGTTAATCGTGTCCGGAATTGAATAGCTGGCGGACCAAAATCCGCACTTTTTCGGGAAGCGAAAATAATTCCTTTATGGCCATAAAATTTACAAATAACGAGCAGGTCGACCTCCTGTTTTTTTCGCCATTTTAAATTGTCCTTTGGACGTGAAACACTTTAACATACATAAAAAGATAATCATTTCGTATGCTTCGCTGGGTTGCGGGTAGAATTTGACACATTTTCATATATTTTATGGAGTTTATCCGAAAAGTTGAAGAAGGGTTACGGAGGATTGCACGTCTTTCCTTTTCAATTTCAATAGCTCACAAGTCTCCAGAAATAAGAGCACGAGTGTGCCTATTTAAAAAATATATACTTTTACAAGGTTTTTGTTAAAGATTTTACATCTATTTATGGCCGAAGATCCGAACCCATGCCTGTTTTTAGTCGCACATCAGTTAGGTGTGGAATGCATCCCCACGTTTTGTTAAGCTTCCAGCTTCATTTCCGATATCGGGAATTCGGTGATAATTTCTGATATGGGAAATTCTATTTCCGATATTAGAAATTGAATTCCCGATATGGGAAATTCTATTTCCGATATCGAAAATTGTCACTGAATTTCCGATATCGAAAATTCTAATTCCCGATATCGGAAATTCTATTTCCGATATCGGGAATTGCAATTTCCGATATCGGGAATTGCCATTTCCGATATCGGAAATTCGAAATAAAAAGCACTTTGATTTGCCATACAATGCCAACTGACACCTCTTTTCTGACTTTTCAAAGTTAATTTCCCCTAGGGTGATCGCGTCACGCCTAGATCTTCCTCATCTTCCCCGAGTGGCAGGGAACCAAATACGGCTCATACTACTTATAATGCTACCACTACTACTACATGTACCTAGAGACACGGTCGTACGGACGCAGACACGAAGGCATGCAGGCGCGGCTCCTCGTATATACTATCAATTAAAAGGACAGCAGATTGGCAAACTGGCACAACATACCTGCACATATGCGAGCAAGGGCGTAGACAAGTTTTTCGGTTTGGGGGGGCTGAGAGGGGGAGAGTCTGAGAGGGAGTATTCCCCCTCGCAGCTTAAGATTTTTTTTTGGAACTTGATTGTAAATTGGCACTATCTGGGAGCATCTGAGCAGTATAACATTGTAACAACTGAACTTTGATTTATGCCAAAATGTCTCATAACAATGATGATCACTACATTGATAAATGTTACAAGCTGAAATGATCATTCAGTCTCGGGTTTCCACTATAATTCAAGTTGATACTTAGACAATACTATCCTGCCTCGATAGCAGCGGAATGGCTGAGCACATGAGTTCTGGATCATTAATCGGGTTGCCTTTGCTATCTTTTTAACATAGGAAATATTGTTAATCGATGATAACTGGGCTATTTTCGACCTGCAGTTGTCGAACTTATCAAAAATGTTAGCTTGGTGGTCCTTTCTTGAAATAGTAGGAAAACTTATCCATATTTACCATATTTACACCAGTTATTAAACACTGGCTTCAGGTCTACTGTCTGTCCCGGATGATATATCTCAGACGTTTTCGGCGATATGTCTCGGACAATTTATCGGACCAATCTCACGTTCGGCTATTTCCGAATTGGCGGAACTTCCCATAGAACGCACAACTCCCCACCCGCGCGGAGCGTATGGCGATCAAGTACTGAGCCGGCTACGAAATAGTGCCTTTGGTAATCGAACGATCCGATCGCATTTTAATGTGAATTGAAGTTAATTTTAACCAAACGAACATAATTCATTCAAATTATATAAATTATTTCTATGTTTAGTTGAATAATAGCAATCTATCCCCAGAACTCAGCAACTGGGCTAATTTCTGCCAATACGGAAATAGACGAATGCGAGATTGGTTCCGCCGAAAATTAATTGCGCGCATGATAAGATAAGATTCTTTATTGTACTGAGCATCTCATTTGGGACAGAGTACAAAACACATAAAAAGTAGAACAGATATAAGAAAGTAAAGAAACAAGTGCGACGTTTCAGTTTCCGCTCCCAGAAATCCACTACGCCAGAGGTAACTTTCTCAGCTAAAGTGAGTTATGGGGATAGATTGTTTATCGGACAGCATTGAAACTCTATTATCTGGGATAGACAGTAGATTAATTTCAAAAGTTCCTATATGAACAGTAGTTGAGAGTCTGTATCTCTTGTCTGTGAATAAAGAAATACTGAATAAATGACCGGTATCTCAATAGAACAAGCGCTGGATGAGCGCAAAGACCTCCGTCGAGGCAACAGGGTCCGTAGCGTAATACATCACTGAATGGCGGATGCCAAGCTCAATTTTGCATTTGTTGGACGTTAGCTTCATCAATGGTAATTAATCTGGGATTGAGGGTTCCTCACTAGCATGTCCAGACAGGGATGTGAAAGTCACATTCCCAGCAAATAATTTTTGTTTGATTTGACGTGCTTGAAATATTGGGGTATGGAATAGAGTATATTGATGGAAAACCTGGAAAAGTGGTTTTGTGCTATAGGCCCAACACAGCAACACTTCATATTTTGTATGTGTACAGTATAGCATCATCATTGATGAGAGAATGCTCTTCAATACACACCTGATTTTACCGACACTTCGTGCTGATCTGTCTCAACATCATATGATGAGGATTCAATGCGCTCGGTATAATTTTTCATACTGGTGTTACAGGTCACCTTCGCCTTCACCTTACTGTATCAATGACCATGGACTTGTACATGTATCACATTCACATTGAATGGTGATGGCTGATGAGAATATTGCCCCTATGGAACAAATGACTGGATTCCACGCAGCAAATATTTATTGTGTAACACAGTGAGAAGAAAATTAATTGTATAAACATTCCAAGCCTCATTGAACACAAGCCGCACCATACTTGATATGAATATAACGC
>JAVTVY010021281.1:0-83263 GCA_036873755.1 Hanleya hanleyi | reverse complement strand
AGTACAGCGTACGGCGCACTTGATGTTCGTTGCGTTCCGTCACATCGACGGGAGCCCGTGGATACTGCTATGATAGGCTCGATTGTACCCTGGGACCAGTTGAGGTAGCACATCGATGTACCGTCGGGTGTTTTTGGCTGTAAAATACTTGCACATCCGTCCTTTCAAGGTTCGATTGAACCGTTCCACCACAGAGGCTTTGGTTTCGTTGTACGTATGGAAGAAAAACCCCTTCTGTTTCTTGAAAAAGGCTTGAAAGTGTCGGATGAGAAATTCTGTGCCTTCATCCGTTTGCAAATAGAGGGGTTTGCGACCCGTCCTGAAAATCTGCTGGAACGCCCGTACAAGATTCTCCCCTGTTTTGGTCCGGATGGGTACTACCCACGCGTACTTGGATAAAATATCGATACAGGTCAACATGTACCGATGTTCATCATTTGTTCAGTAAATCGACTCATCTCGACCAAATCGGCCTGCCATTGTGCGTCTATGCCTCCTACGGTGACTCGGTTACGGCGAAAATGCCATCGGGCTGCTCGATGTAAGCTATAAGTGTCTTGGGTTTTTAACCATTCCCGAACTTCAGTTCGACTGAAGCCTTGGGACTGCGCAGCTCGAGCGAGCGCTCTCACAGCTGGACTGGCTGGGCTGTAATACAAATCCGTTAATACCTTATCCACATGTTTAAGGGTCCGACCCGTATCCTTCCGGGTTTCCTTTCGGGTGCCCCTCCAGGTGCCCCACCGGGTGTCCCACCGGGTTCGCTTCATGATGAGACACTGACGCTCTAGACTATGTGGACCCTATAGATATAGTACCTCATCGACAATGGGGACTACTTGTTCCAAGGCCGTCCATCGGTGCAGGGTAAAATGACCCCCTTTTCAGAGTGAGAAAAATGTAGACCTCGTCACACAGGTGAACGCTATCGCCGTCCAGTTCACCAAACAACACTCGTTCCAAGGTGGTCCATCCTTCCCGTGACAAAGAGACCTGCGCTTTGGGTTCAGGCGTACACCAACACACAACCCGGTTATCGATGAGGTCCACTCGTTAGGAGTACAACAATAGGGTGCAGCCAGGTGTAAGACTCCGGGTAGCCACAGTCCCTTCTTTCACTTCGGGGTGCAGTAAGTCATCCACCTCAGGGAGTACAGCTTTCAGTGCCATCCGTAATGGTGGGCGGAGTGTGATCTGGGCACCCCCACGCTGTTCCAATCGGGGAAAAAAGGAATCCTCTCCACCAGTGCGTATGTGCACACCGACTCCCACGTGCGTGAAATCCATTTCGGGCTCTTTTCCCTGTAACAACCGTGTCAATAGAGTCCAGCCTGATAGCGATAGCAAAATCTTGACCTTCCGTGGTTCTTCTTGGACCAGCTCCAGGTGATCGTCATTGACGATGAGGTAGACGTCGGACGTCAGTTGGAAAAACGCAAGCTCTGCTTCGCTCGCTGCCATGGTGGTCAATGAACAGAATCGGCTAGAGAGGCCTGTCTATATAGAGTAGTACAGGTTAGGGGCAATAGGGTTCGCGCTTTTCATACTACATCATGTGAGTCAATATACTAGCCTTTGCGCATTGCCCCGCAAGGTCAATAGGGCTCGAAATGCGTTTTTATACTACTCCATGTGTATAATACTGTTACACTACCCTGCGCCATTTAAAGGTTCGAAATGCGCTTTCCTACTACTACTACACCCTGCGAATTGCTCCTCGCCCTTCGTGAAAGTCCGTTATCATTCGGTAGTGTAATGTTATTTGTATAGGAATTCATTTAACCTAGGATTTCCGTATACAAAAGCTTGAGCATGAAAAGAGGATTGTAAATTAACCCAGGAAGAATGCCGAGACACTTTGGACCAATGGCAAGACGATCATTCAACCAATGACTAACCCGTTCAGACAGCCAATCGACATCATTCTGGGTTATGATATAGAACTTCATTTTAACCTAGGATTTCCTATACCAGAGCTTGGTGGGATTGTGGCGTTTTGTGAGCGCGCGTTTTTGGACCAATCAGATAGCGTTATTTCAATCAATAGATTTGCCCGAAGAAGAGCCAATGGAAGGGGCTCGCGCTCTTTTAGACAACCAATCGACAGCCACCCTATTCAGCACAAAAACCCTGAGCGAAGCGGGAAAGAGCACATTCAATCACATTTCTTTCATGCTGAGAAGACCGTATGACAGAGAAAAGAAAAATGGGAAAGACAAACCTTGTAGCCAAGATGTCGACGGGAGGAGGGAAGCTAGCAGCGGAGAAGAAGGGCCGTGAAAGCCTTTTGGTTGTCAGAGATGAAGAACTGGACAAGGAACAACACCAACTTATCACCGCTAGCCTGGGCCGACCTCCATCATCTGGTCACCAGGGCGCCGGCAGTGTTTAGGGTGGGCAAACTGGTTGGAAGCCCTAGAGGATGTGCTGCAACAACAACAGCCCCAACCAGTCGTCCCCAAATTTATCGACATCGACGCCCTAGAAGAAGAACAAGCCCAGGCAGCTCACCAACAACAACAGCGGGACGAACACCAACCCGGGGCAAATAGGCAAGCTCCCTCTTGAGAAAACAGGGTAAAAAAACATTGCAACTTCCATTTTCAGGGCCAACCATGTCCTTCGAAAGGGGACTTTTTAACCTTGCACATTTCAAATTAACATCAGGCCCTACATACTGTCAATCTCCTCTCCTCTATGATTACCAATCTCCGCCTCCTCACAAAAATCACCCACCAAAGCCCTTTTCAGGGCCAACCCAATACTTCTAACGTTGCAGGTTGAAATAACACTAGACCCTAGAAATGTCATTCTCCTATCCTCCATATTCTATGATCATGACCAATCTCCACACCTCAAAGTGCGTCATGACACGTGTGCTAATTTACGGACGTGTGGGCAGAGACAATCAATTTGTTTACACTCGTCTTTTCCGGGTATACTCGGAGTATCTATTAGACTAGTATATTAATGTGTAACTCGCATTCATAGCAATATTTTTTTTTACCTGGGTGCAGTTAGTAGGGAGTTCTCTTTCACTACGTGTTATTTACCTAGCTGTATGCAAGGTGTAGGAGCTTGTGTTTTTGTGCCTTTTTAGTTAGAAAGCCCCTTCTTTCAGGCGTAATTGGGTGGCCCTGATAAGGGCCGGATGAGTTGTAATGATTACAACGATTGGAGCAGTTCTTCTTTCCTCTTGGCGCATAGGGGACATCTCAGCGGGATGAGTGCACACGGGACGCAGGACCTGCTCTCCCTTCAAAAAAATTCGGAAGATTTATAGATGGGAAAATGTGAATTTTTTGCTTCCAATCTCTCTAGTGTGAAAACAGCCATTGACACCCATAGCTGTATTCGGTCCCGTACTCTAAACCCTGGGTGTTTTCCATCACGGGGCGAACGCGTGATCACTACATGTATACCGGCTGTAAACAAGTCCCCGGATGAATGAACAGTTCAGTACATGTATACCTATCATTCAAATGACCTTGTTCACGTAATCTCTGCGTGATGAAAAAAACCCAGGGTTTAGAGTACGGGACCGAATACAGCTATGGGTGGCAATGGCTGTTTTCACACTAGAGAGATTGGAAGCAAAAAATTCACATTTTCCCATCTATAAACCTTCCGAATTTTTTTAGAATGCCATTATAACGTGGTAAGGAAGACACCTGTTTTTAGATCGTAAACCCGTTTATTTCAAATTTACCGTACTGTTCAAACATCCATGCAGGTGAAATTCGGCCTATGAAACCGGGAAAATGATAAAAATAATATTTATGCAGTCGTTAGCCCTATGAATTTTTCAGGATTACACTATAACTTGCCAAGGTATAAATTTAAAGTTGTTTCAGATCTCAGTTCTCGTTTATTGAAAATTTAGCCCGCTTTCAAATCTGGCAGAAAGCACAGGCCATTTTGTCTTTCGGGCCGAGACGACGATTTCGCTGCCGTCCGCGCACACACCGCCGGGTCCTGTACGGTATAAAAAGCGGGCTGTCTGTCGTCTGCTACACACATTCATTCCAACCACGTCATGGCTGCTAGACGCGCACTGTTCAACGCATTCAACATGGGAGAGACTGATGAAGCTTTGGTGAGGGAACTAAGCGATAATGCTTTGAGGGAGAATGCTGAAGCTGTGAGGAACCAAGCCCTGACGCATGGACAAGAAGATCCTAGATTAATCACCACGCTCACTCGGGTGACTGCGGAAGAATTGAAGAAGCAAGTCAGACAACAAGATATAGAGATAGTGGAAGAATTGAGAGAACGGAGCAGACAAGAAGATATAGAGATGGACGACACTCCGGATGCCGACGAAGATGATACAGACATAGAAGAAGTAGAAGAAGAAGATGTACAGGCGTCACGTCCTACACAAATGGGGTGGTTAAACACTCGCAGCATGGGCCCACCAGCAACTACAGCTTCGCCTGCTACCACAACGACACGGCTACCACAACGACGGCTACGCAATCAACACCACCACCCGAGGTGACCCGGTTGGCGCGGCTAAGACAACAACTTCAAGCAGTGGAAGAGGAGAAGGTTGTACTCCAAGGACGACTGGATAAAGAGATAAGGAAATCCACATGCTCCATCTGCCAGGACGATGAGACGGGGTACGCCTTTTTTCCGCGTGGAAACCTAGCCCTATGTGGTTCATGTCTTCAAAGCTTATTAACCAATGCGGGGTGCTGCCACTGCCCAGAGACAGGAGACTTTCATGTGGCTTTACGGTGCCCTGTGTGTCGGGAAAACGTATGTAGAGTGCGAAGAATCTTCCGGGTGTGAACTATCAACCCTCTACTTCCTAACGGCCCTTATCAGGGCCAGCCAATACTCCCGAAAGAAGAGCTTTCTAACTAAAAGCACAACATGAGCTCCCACACCGTAAACACTGACACACATGAGTTGAATTTCTAATATTTATTAACACAGTAGAATGAACATAAGGTTATCGGTAGGCTGTTAAATTTTATAATAGAGCTATACGGTGTCACCATGACGGTAGAATGAACATAGAATGAACACAGAATGAACATAGAATGTAAGAATACGGTAATGTCTGAATGTTCAATATTTATCCAATAAGACTTGTTTGAAGTCTTCCATGTCTTTATTTCCCTGATGCACGTATATGAAGGCAGCAATCTGCTCACGTGGAATTGTCGGTGGACAGGCAGCTTCCAATGCCTCCGCGATTTCCGTCTCGTTGATGTCGTATAGCGCTTCAGTCATCAGCGCGTCTGATGGTGGCATGATGTCCAGACACGTATGCATGTCTAACAGACCGTTGTTCTGACAGCCTGCACATTGTTCGAGACGCGAGTGTAGAATGCGAGGTCTAAGATGATTCAGGAAGGTTTCAATGTACTTTTTATAGATATACTCAGACAGCTGGTCATGCAGAGCTTCAGAAATCTCGGCTGTCAGGCCCTGAAGGTTCCGCCACGCAGGTATTTGCAGGCTGACTCCCTCGGGTAAGGGAATACGCGTATCTTTCTTCAACTTCCATTTACGAATATGTACCAGCAGCATGTTGTTGAACATAGAACAGGTGACGAACACGTCGTTGCCCACACAAAATTTCGCTTGGTCGCTCCCCTGTTCCTCAATGACCGCATCGATGGCGTAATAAATTCGCCCATGTCTCAGACGTCAAGGCGATATGCTTAGGCGGTTTGTCATCCCAGTCTGATGCATTAAAGTGCACTTGCTCATCTTTCACGGTTACAGTTAATTAGGGAGTGAGCTTCCAACTGTTCATCTGGGCCGTCTGGTAGGCCTGCTGGATGATGTCATTCACCTGCTGCACAGACATAGTTTGGACCTCTTTTTCCACTTGCTGAGGCACTTGCTGAGGCTCTTGCTGAGGCATTTTTAAAGGTGTTAGCTGGGGACGGGCACGTTTAGCAGGTGGACCGGACTCTTCCTGGGCAGGTTTGCTACCTGTACTCTATTCGGGTTGTCTATAACTAAGTAGAGACGCTATTCCCTCATTTCCCGTCTCTCTCAGCGCCCCCAGGAAGGCCTGAAATGCTGAAGAACCTCGGCGGGGTAGAGTGTCGATGAGGGCTCTGTTTCGTGCCGTATTGGTATTCCGCGCCATGATTTCTTCTTCCCTGTATGTTGTGATTATGTTTCCCACCAGAAGCAGTTCACATAGTTCGGCCACATTCATCATCTCACTAATGATCCGGACACGATTCTGCATCAGCTTAGCTCGGTCAAATGAGTCCATGGCTGCTGGCTGAGGTAGATGCTATTCAGGCAGGTCTTCAGGCTCCACTGGTATTAACTCTTCTCGTCAGGTAGGCTCAGGCTGGTCAGGTAAATCTTCAGGCTGGTCAAGTAGGCAGACCAATGAATGAAGCAATCCCATGAAAATGCCGACTTTTATACACCACCATAGAAGACCCCGGTTGTATAAGAACCCGTATGTAAGATACTGTACAAGAACCCGGATGATGAAGAACCTGTATGTACAAGAACCCACTGGGAAACCCGGCTGTACAAGAACCCGGATGTAAGAATGCCGTAAAAGGATGAATGGAAAAACTCCACATACAACGCACTACACACATTGCTATTATCAAGGACCCGGATATAGGTCAACCATAAAATACCCGGCTGTAAGGATAAACAGACCCAGATTCTACCATCAATGCCCGACTGTAAGTCCCCGATGAGAAAAGGACCCGGATGAATACATGTACAAGGACCCGGATGACCCCGGATGTGAACAGGTCCCCGGATGAATGAACAGGTCAGTACATGCATTCCTATCATTCAAGATGACCTTGAACTATCACGTGACCTCCCCGTGATGGAAAAACCCCAAATACAAGTCAGTACATGCATCCCATACCCAGGTCACGCCCGATTCACGCAGACCGGAAGTGACGTCATACACCTGCGCACTCCCCGCCATGGAAAAACTCCAGAACCAAGTCAGTACATGCATTTCATACAGTCAGACGAGGTCAAAATACTCGCTTCTGATTGGCTGTTAAAGGTCACGATATGCAATTTTTTTAGGTCAAAGGTCAATGAGATTCTGCTTAGACTATACTACTGACATTCTACTTTTATATCTCATTTTCAGGATGGGGGATCGGAGCCTCAAAACTATCCGCTATCTTCTGCAAGACCTGCCTCCGGTTCAACTTGTTACGATGTGCTCGAAAATACTGTTACAAGCGATTGAAATGCGAGAAACTGGACGGAGGAATACATTGTAGGACAATTTTACAGAGCAGCAAACCAAGGGGTTAATCCCGCCCTGTATCACATGTACAGTTCAGTAAAGAACGATTTGAGTAATGTTACTATATTTGATAGAGAGCTAACAGATGGATACTATAAATGAGATTATTTGTAAAAAGTTTCCTGATCCTGAAATCCAACAACAAACAAATGATAGGAGGTTTTATCGCTTGAGTCTAAAATAACAAAAGCAAAGCAAGTTTGCATGATCAAGGAATTGCATATGCGATATCCGATTCCAAATATTTATTCTTCAGATGTCTAGGGTTATTTTTAGAGAACAACTGTTGACACAAATATAGTTCGAAGGAATGCCTATACTGAGTGTGGGATCTTATGTTTGTATTGGTGCATGTATACATGCAGCTCAAATGTATATTTACCTCAATCGAATGACTCTAACGTATTCACATAGTCCCATCATTGTTCATGCCCCCCCCCCTACCAAACTTTCTGCGCTTTGTCTGGAACGACAAAAATGTAGAGCTGAAACTCGGTGACTTTATAGTTTATCATATTGGGGTCATTTTGAGCCTATTTGCATAACTCCCCAGAGAATCATGGGAAAATTCAAGATGGCGGCCACATGGGGTACCAGAAAAGTGATGTTTTTGTCATATTTTTTCAAAATTTCTGCTTTTCCGCGATGAAAAGTGGGCAAAAACTATTTTATTTCACATCGGATTAATATTTACTAATTTATCCTAGTTTTTTCGGAGAAATTGCATAAATACAAAAAAATCGGAAAATCTGACTGCAAAATCGACCAAAAAATGCCGTTTTTGAAAATGACGTCAATGTGACGTCATCAAAGCGGCCATATTGGATTTTTTTACATTTTCTAGTAGAGCTTGACCCAAGGGTATAGTGTGGTAAGTCTCAGCCTCCTAGCCCAAGGGGTAAGAAAAATAATTAGGGGGGGGGGCATTTCGCTCCCCCCCCCCAGGCCACAACACGTCCCAAAAAGCCCAGGTCAGATAGGGTTAAGATGTGACAGAAATCGAAAACCTGCGTTTTTCATGTTCAAATGAAACCACTGCTTACAAAGGGGAATATCTTAGAGGAGTGCATGTCTAGCCAACTCAACTAAATACCAAAGTCCCCATAAAGCTTTGATATGTATTCGACTTGGTTAAAGGGTATATGGGATACCCCACAACCAATACATTTGAACGTGTGCACCTACTTGTTCGAAGAGGAATGAGGAATGAAAAACTACATTCAACCGCAATATGAGAACGTGTTTATGCTCGCTTCAACAGGCATGTGTACTATTTGGGATCATCTATTACATGTACCTATGTGGTTTCAACACCGACAAAAATCACATGCGATTTTTCTTTTTCTTTGGTAATCTCCCAACACTTTCCCGCCAAAATTCCTGTAACATGCATTCCTCTCATGAGAAAACCCGCAAATTAAATTGATTTTCTCTGATTGCGAGTGGAAACATTGTTAACATATCCCAAAATGTGTACAAAATATTTTATGACGAATGACGACGAAAATTCACTAGAGCCCCAATATACATCACAGAGACGTCATTCTAGAAGCTAGTGGAATTTCGATTCCTCATTTTGATCAGCTAGTATCCAAATGCAAAGTGTGGACAAGTTGAATGCTCCGGACACAGGAGTGAATAAGAAGATATAGAAGCATAATCACCACTACCCTCTCCCCATGTTCACGAGGCTGAAATTGACACGCATTGGATCGACCCAATATTTCACAGCTATGGGCACTCAAGGATTTGCAGCAAGCACTTCAGCATCAAAAATTGAAATTTGACAGTCAATTTTCAATTTTCGTTTTTTTGTTTTACTTCGCGCAAAAAAATGAAAATCAAATATTGAAAATTGCCTTGACTTGTCCGTTTTTCGATTTTAACTTTGACCTGTCAATGTTAATTGCGCACGCGCAAGGGTCACTTTCGGTCTGCAGAGTAGTATGGAATATTGAAATTGTATAGACAGGTGTGTGAACTGCGCATGTGCAGGATCGAGTAGGCATAAGTGCACCAGGTGTAAAGCATGATCTGGAGAACAACGGGGTTTAGACACACGGGAGTTTCATTAAACGAGATAACTGGAGCCTGGCATTCCCACAAGGGTATAGTATAATAAATACGTGGGTACCCTAATCATAACCTCCAAATGAACTTCCCGCGTCGATGCGTTGAAGAGTTTGACAGCCAACTTAAAGCGTTGAAAGGTTCCAAAAATAGAGAACGAAGATTGGAGCTGAAGCGTTGAAGCGTAGAAGCATTCAGACGTCCGACGTAAATGGTGGCGGTTGTGTGTTTGTTTGAAATGGTGATTTCGCGGCCCATGCACCGAGATGTTCATGCGTATTTGTATTACATATTTTGTTGGTATATTTATGAGTACTATATTTTAAATCAACAACCAATAGCGGTTGTGTGCATGTTCGCTTTTATAGCGCTCTAAACATCTATTTTTAGAACTTAAAAAATCCAAGACTGTGCCCTGATTGGCTAAAACCTCAGTGCTAATAACCAATGAGGACAGCGGTATGCCACCTGTTCAGACCTGTCTGATGAGCCACATGTCCCTCACGCTCCACACCTCTTATAGGACCCGATTTGCGTTTGCTGTCTGTTCTACTCGTCGTACAGGAAGTTCATAGGTCAAAGTTGAAAACGAGAGATCCTGAAGGATCTTGGCGCCCACCATTGTCCGATAATTGTAAGCTAATGACAAGAGGATCTTTTTGTCCATTGTTACTAAGAACAAACGATTGATTTGTAATTTTGTTTACAGAATTTCGAATCTGTCGAAAAAGGGACACTGGAAAACAACACGATATCATCTTTCTAAGTTTAACCCTACCTACCTACCTACCTACCAAACTTTCTGCATTATCTCCGGAACGCCAAAAAATGGAGAGCTGAGACTCCGTGACTTTATAGTTTATCTTATTGGGGTCATTTTTATCCTATTTGCATAACCCCCCGAGCAGAGGATCATGAGTAAATTCAAGATGGCGGCCACGTGGGGTACCAGAAAAGTGATGTTTTTGTCATATTTCTTCAAAATTTCTGCTTTTCCGCGATGAAAAGTGGGCAAAAACTATTTTATTTCATATCACATTTGCTAATTTTTCATGCAGTTTTTGTAGAGAAATTGCAAAAATAAAAAATTCGGAAAATCTGACCGAAAAATCGACCAAAAAATGCCGTTTTTGAAAATGGCGTCACTGTGACGTCATCAAAGCGGCCATGTTGGATTTTTTTACATTTTCTGGTAGAGCTTGACCCAAGGGTATATTTCGGCCCCTTGGGTAGCAGTCCCCAGGCCTGGACAGGTCCCAACAAGCCCAGGCCAGATAGAGTTAAGGAGTTTCAAGATTTCTAGAAACTGTACTTATGTCGGTTGTTATAGTACAAGAGAAAAGTTAGTCTAAGAGTGAATGTCCGGAGGATCTTTCGTCTTCGTTTCGTAGTTTTTTTTTTTTGCACGTGTCATCATTGGGTACTGGAAGCGAAGACAAATCTCCTCGACCCTTTGGCATGAGCTATGAAACATACTTAAGATTTTATAATTAGGAACGAATTCTGTTCCGTTTACTGGGCTAGTTTGAGATATCTCTTTTAAGATACCATGCTGGAAAACAGTAAGATGGTACAATACTTAATACTGAAGGGATCCGCGCAGTAATGTTGAAACTTCGAAAGTGTCTGAATCCTGATGAAACACGCAGAAGTCTACAGTTGTCGAGTTGAAACGTTGTGTCACAAGAGTGACGTCCCTTCATGTAGCCGACCCGTTGGCAGACGAAGCAGTGGGGCAGTTCACTGGACTAAAGAAAACTGATTTAAAATTTGAAGAAATACATTTTAATTTCGAATTATTGGAACCTCTTGATATGGAAGGTGAAGGTATGGATATTATCTATAGTCACTTTTTAGAATATGTCCCAACGTTTGATCCCCCGACTCGTGTGATGCAACGTCACAACTCAGGAATGCCGTATTAATTTGGAGCGTAACTTGGATTTTCGAATCGGACCAAAAATGGTATTTTCACAATTAGGCCCCATGTGGGACCTGTGTACAAAATTTCAGAAAGAGCCATGAAGTAGTTCCTGAGAATTCACGATAACTATGTTTCAAGGGGAAATCGAAGATGGGCACCTGGTGGCCAAATTGGATTTTCGAATCGGACGAGGAAAGGGTATTTTGCACAAGTAGGCCCCAACGGGAACCTATGTACCAAATTTGAGGAAGATCCATGAAGTACTTTCTGAGAAATCATGATAACAAAGTTGCATGGGGAGATCCAAGATGGCCGCCTGGTGGCCATATTGGATTTTCGAATCGGAAAGAAAGAGGTATCTTGCACAACTAGATCACAAGGGGAACCTGTGTACCAAATTTGACAAAGATTCATGCAGTAGTTCCTGAGAAATCGCAATAACAAACTTTCATGGGGAAATCCAACATGGCTACTTTGTGGCCATATTGGATTTTCGAATCGGACCAAAAAAGGTGTCTTGCACAACTAGACCCCAAAGGGAACCTGTGTACCAAATTTGAGAAAGATCCATGTAGTAGTTCCTGAGAAATAGCGATGAAAAGGTTTCACGGGGAAATCCAAGATGGCTGCCTGGTGGCCATATTGGATTTTCGAATCGGACCAGAAGAAGTATGTTGCACAACTAGACCCCAAGGGGAACCTGTGTACCGAATTTGAGGAAGATCCATGCAGTAGTTCCCAAGAAAAAGCAATAACAAGGTTTCATGGGGAAATCCAAGATGGCCGCCTTGTGGCCATATTGGATTTTCGAATCGGACCAGAAAAAGTATCTTGCACAACTAGACCCCAAGGGGAACCTGTGTACCAAATTTGAGAAAGATCCATGCAATACTTTCTGAGAAATGACAATAAGGTTTCATGGGGAAATCCAAGATGGCCGCCTTGTGACCATATTGGATTTCGAATCGAACCAGAAAAGGTAGCATGCACAACTAGACCCCAAGAGGAACCTGTGTACCGAATTTGAGAAAGATCCAGGAAATACTTTCTGAGAAATCACGATAACAAAGTTTCATGGGGAAATCTAAGATGGCCACCTGGTGGCCATATTGGATTTTCGATTCGGACTGAAAAAGGTATCTTGCACAACTAGACCCTAAGGGGAACCTGTGTACCAAATTTGAGAAAGATCCATGCAATACTTCCTGAGAAATGACAATAACAAAGTTTCATTGGGAAATCCAAGATGGCCGCCTTGTGGCCATATTGGATTTTCGAATCGGACCAGAAAAGGTATCTTGCACAACTAGACCCTAAGGGGAACCTGTGTACCAAATTTGAGAAAGATCCATGCAATACTTCCTGAGAAATGACAATAACAAAGTTTCATGGGGGAAATCCAAGATGGCTGCCTGGTGGCCATATTGTATTTTCGAATCGGACCAGAAAAGGTATCTTGCACAACTAGACCCCAAGGGGAACATGTGTACCAAATTTGAGAAAGATCCATGTAGTAGTTCCTGAGAAATCGCGAAAACAAGGTTTCATTGGGAAATCCAAGATGGCCGCCTTGTGGCCATATTGGATTTTCGAATCGGACCAGAAAAGGTATCTTGCACAACTAGACCCCAAGGGGAACCTGTGTACCAAATTTGAGAAAGATCCATCCAGTAGTTCCTGAGAAATCGCGATAACAATGTTTCATGGGGAAATCAAAGATGGCTGCCTGGTGGCCATATTGGATTTTCGAATCGGACCAGAAAAGGTATCTTGCACAACTAGACCCCAAGGGGAACCTGTGTACCAAATTTGAGAAAGATCCATGCAGTAGTTCCTGAGAAATCGCGATAACAAGGGTTCATGGGGGAATCCAAGATGGCCGCCTTGTGGCCATATTGGATTTTCGAATCGGACCAGAAAAGGTATCTTGCACAACTAGACCCCAAGAGGAACGTGTGTACCAAATCTGAGAAAGATCCATGCAGCAGTTCCTGAGAAATCGCGATAACAAGGTTTCATGGGGAAATCCAAGATGGCTGCCTGGTGGCCATATTGGATTTTCGAATCGGACCAGAAAAGGTATCTTGCACAACTAGACCCCCAAGGGGAACCTGTGTACCAAATTTGAGAAAGATCCATGCAGTAGTTCCTGAGAAATCGCGATAACAATGTTTCATGGGAAATCCAAGATGGCTGCCTGGTGGCCATATTGGATTTTCGAATCGGACCAGAAAAGGTATCTTGCACAACTAGACCCCAAGGGGAACCTGTGTACCAAATTTGAGGAAGATCCATAAAGTAGTTCCTGAGAAATCGCGATAACAAGGTTTCATGGGGAAATCCAAGATGGCTGCCTGGTGGCCATATTGGATTTTCGAATCGGAACAGAAAAGGTATCTTGCACAACCAGACCCCAAGGGGAACCTGTGTACCAAATTTGAGAAAGATCCATGCAGTAGATCCTGAGAAATCGCGATAACAAGGTTTCATGGGGAAATCCAAGATGGCTGCCTGGTGGCCATATTGGATTTTCGAATCGGACCAAAAAAGGTTTCTTGCACAACTAGACCCCAAGGGGAACCTGTGTACCAAATTTGAGAAAGATCCATGCAGTAGTTCCTGAGAAATCGCGATAACAAGAAATTGTTTACGGACGGACGGACGGACGACGGACCACGGACAAAAAGCGATTTGAACAGCCCACATTTCAATTTTTGATTTTGAGAAATCAAAAAAAATGAAAGCATCCAAGGCTGCTAAAAAACAGGGAAGGAATTGGTCCTGTTCAATATATTTCTGATGTGTCTCTCGTTGCATACGTGATGTGAATTTGTGAAGCTTAGCTCTAATTATTGAAGATACTTCAGCAATACTGTAAAGAAAGTCTAGGCAAATGAGAGTTGCATATGTGGTACCAGTGGACGATGGAAACAATTTTGTTGAGGCGTTCAACTGTTATCACAATTGTTTGACAACCCAATGAAATTACCTTTCCCTGATAAAGAACACAACACCGAAGATTAAAAATTGTATATTATCTGAACTAAACAAGATAACATTTTGGTAGTAACCCTACAATATTGCAGAGGTCGGTGTCCGCATCATAGTGAACGTTGTTGCCCAGGAAGCAGATCGGCTTTCATTCATGGTTTATGTATTCATGCACACAGTACCTGCAGCCAAAGCTCAATGACATTGTTATTGTAGACATGTACAAGAATGAAGTCACTGAATCTGATTCATATTCATAATTTATTCGTGTGGCAATTGACAACCAGAAAATAATATAAGTAGCCTATAGGTCTTCTTCAAGATTACACGTATGCCTACCGGTACATCGAATAATTATTTTAAAATCCATTCAGCAATTGCACACAGAAAAAAATACCCTTACGTTACTAAAAAATTCAATCACAGACACAGAAAACCATTATTAACATCAAAAAATAAATTTACCTCCACTGCCTGGCCCAAACGGAAAATTATTTTGTCAACTTCAACAGGTCAGAGCAAAGCACTAAGTGGGGTATATATCCAATCTAATTAAAATTAAATCCTAACGGCTTCCCCATTTGGATATGTCGCTGTTAGGATCTAACCGGCTTGCAGTAAGGTGCGTGTTGACCGATCCCGAGAGGTTTTCATAGTGCTTTGAAGGGAACGTAATGACAAGTGCTTTCTGGTTGGCTCAGCCGAAGCACACGCCAAGCTGTGGGGGAATCTTCTGATGTTGCCGCCCACCCGCCAGGTTGGCTCCATAATGCAGGGTAGAATTATGGACTCGTCCTTGACGTAACCTTGAGTCCATGAACCTATCCCCCCTGCCCGACTCAAGTAAAGTAGTTAAAATGCGGTTGTGATGTCATAAGACTATTAAATATTTATGAGCTGGGCGCTCCGAACACAAAATTCAATTGAAATCAGTAAGATCCTACATAGCGACATATACGATTGGGGAGCATTGATAGGATATTAATTTATTAAGATTGGGTATATATCCCACCTAAGATCTTAAATCAAAGTTTGGATATTGAAATATATCCTAATTGGGATATTTTCACCGATTTTCATACTAAACGGCAATGTCGGATTTCGGCATCAAAACTACCAAAAACAAGATAGAATCTACTTCACAAAACTGACAATACGATTGTATAATTTTGCTGACCTTTTCTCGTCGACATTATTATCTGTGCAATTGCAATTACGTGCAATACATTTTGATGCTGTTGTTGCAGTATACTTCCCATCAATAACCACTGTTGTATGTCTTTAAACGAACAGAAGAACTACTAGCACAATATGCCAGCTTGAACATATGGAAGTATGAAAAAAATATTCAAATTGCGATATTTTATCCCAATTGGGATATATATCCCAGTTAGTCCTTTTCCCTGACCTGTTCAACGAGCTGTCATTACGGATATGGTAAGAATCAAGAACATTACTTTTGCTGGATGACAAATGATGCAGGACGATAAGATCAGTCAATTTGAAAATTGCCGTAAAAAGGATGCTTTCGCTTGATGAAATAAATCAAGTTTTCCTTGCAAGAAATGTTTTCAAACTTAGCACACAAAACGGCGGCTTTCAGTCATGCCATGTGAATGCTTTCAGCCGCGCAGTAGCGCGGAAACTTGCAACATTCATTTATTTGATAATATTAACACGTGTGCGCCGGGAAACAAGTAATGAATTCAGTGACGGGTATAAAACGTTTTACACACCTCGATCTGTCCGAATGTCACACTCGCACAGTGTCAAAACTCTCCAGTCGACTGATGGAACGAAAACGAAACTGCCTCCTCGTCTCTCCTTTTCAAACTCTCTCACCGGGACTGCACTATAATTTTGGCAGTGCGGTTCAGCCGATCTTAAAACATGACGTCTTTTCGTAAATTCGGTGCATTTCATTGGCTATCAGAACCGAAGATGAAGTGGGCATATTCCGTGACTACGACCTGTGCCATATTGACCAGTTTACAGACAAAACACAATCTTTCGAAGAAAATCTCTCAAGATATCAGCAGAAGTGTTGTCCAGGAAACGCATTCGACATATTCTTCAATATCTGCACCTAGAAACGGCTCGTCGTGAGATTAATTCAGAGAAATTATTCGAAACTAGGTCGAACTACTTCATAGCGCATTCAATAAACGGAGTGACGCGGAACTTTCAGTCATTCTCTCATTTTGCGCAGGGGTGTTGTAATGAAAACCATACCGCTTGGATAGATCGCACCTCTGAAATTACCCATAAGCCAGTTCACCTAGCATGGCAAGAAACAGGGAATTTTCCCTGTTTAAAAAACGAATATAAAATTTGTTGCTCAAATTTCAATTTTTGAATTTCAGATTACAAAATCAAAAAATGAAAATTGACGGTCAAATTACAATTTTTGATTTTGAGAAACCAAAAACGAAAAATCGAAAATTGAACTATGCAAGGTTACACGGACCCCGATTGATTGATTGAAAGTGTAATTCTCTCGTACCGATGTTATCTTCTTATCGATCACTGCTTCGGTTTTTGTCTGTTTGATGATTAGCTTATAAGATAAACTATGTACCAAGCATATATGTCTCAGCAAGCTATTGGATGTCGACAACCTTATAGAACGTGGGGCACATGGTATAAGCCTACACGATTATAAGCTCTCCTTTTACACCAATCGTCAAACTAACAATGCGCGGGATCAGATAATCGACTGAAATGCTTTGAATTCGACTGAAGAAACGGAAACTCGGTCGGTTATTTGTTGATAGCTCGCTCAATACTGGTTCGATTCTGACAATCTAAACTTTCCGAAGTAGCTGAAGAGATTCTCTTTTCAAAAAAATATATAGTTTGGTGACAAAATACGCCGACCCCAATGCGCTGTGCAAGACCAGTTTATCACATATTGGTAGATGAAAGGACGAATGTTACAATGCCAGACAGGATTGAACGGGTTGAATTTGCTACCATTCCATTCAATTCCCCACTTCTTTCATATCTCTGAACTCAGAATTGAGGATTAATATTTCCACTTTCTTGAGCGCTTGCATTCTGACGCTGTCCATCCAGTTCTGATTTAGGCCGTTCCACAGACAGGGTTGTGAATATCGATTCAAGCTTCGGTGGTCAAGCGGTCTAAGGCGCTTCGCTGGTGGCCGTTGGCCTCACACCGCTGAACCGGCACAGGTTCGAGCTGCGCTGATGCATGTGTGAAAGTTTCCCAGTTACGCAATGTGTATGCCAATGGGCGGTGGTTCTCTCTGGGTACTCCGGCTTCCGTCAGCCAAACTGGCTGTCACCATATATATGAGTGAAATAAACTTGAGTGCGACATTAAACCAGATCCCTCCCAACCCTTCCCCTCCCAGTAGGTCCGACGACTTTCATAGTAAATGGATGAAGGATGGGGTAAGGGTTCCAGTTTCTCATGTACATACTTTTTTACCATAATGCAATTCAGATTATGTCCTCTATTGTTTGAAAGTCTAGTAATGATCTCTTAGCAAGGTTGTCGATACGATATACCACATCAACAGAACTACCATTCCCCAAGCAAACCAAACAATGAGATGCCATGGTACAAGTTATCGCAGACCTCAAAAGTAAACATGTTATTGTTCCAGCAGATAAGGCCCCAAATAATATAATATTTATATGTAAATATTAAAATTATGCGGTGCTCTTTATAGCTATTCCACCTGCTTCTGTATCGACATACTCCTCCACTGGAATTGCTTTGGAAGGTTTATTCAAAATAAACACTAACCGTTTCGAAGTTGCACAACTTTACTTACCTTCTGACCACTTTGTTAAGAAGAACTCTGCAGGAATATAATGATTTTGGGGCGAAATTACACTGCAAATTCAGATGTCGAATGTATAGGCTAGGAATACTTTAAAACTCAAACTGTCTTACGCAAGATGAATGTAGATGTTACCCAAATGTAACAACAGGTGCAAGTCGATAGCTCATGGATATAGTTACATCACACCTTCTTAACCCTATCTGGACGTGGGGGGGACACTATGATCCCCCCTCTCCCCTTACAAAAGTTTTCACCCCAGGTTCGGAATGAAGAGAAGGGAGCTGAAACTTTGAGCTGAAGATATGACGTCATCATGGTGGCCATCTTGAATATTTTTACATTTTCTTGTAGAGCCCGCCCCAAATATATAGTATGGGAAGTTTCAGCCCTCTATTCCAAGGGTTAACGAAATTTTTTTTAATAAAATAAGAGGGCTATTTGCTCCCGCCAAGGTTGGGACAGACCCCCAAATAACCCAGATATGGCAGGGTTAAGCCTATCCCTTTCCTCATACTAATTCCTATTTTGCAGGGTGGAGTAGGATTCCTTTGATCTGTTTTATATTCCTGGTGCTAGAGGGATGAAACTTCCTACAATCCACATTCTGGTCGTCCTTGTCTATCGAACACAAGAAACAAGATTTTATACAATCGTTTGCATCATTGATGTAAGAACTTGGGGAAATATTCTTTTCTTCTGTCGCAACATGGATCTATCATCACTTTTCCTCACCCTACCATTCTTCCTTTCCCAACTCACTTTTGGACGGTATGGTATGGTCCGTCATGGCCTGATTTTAAATGAAACTTCATTTCATCATGTAACGACATCACAGTGACGTGTTTATATGCTGGAAATTTTCATTTTTAAAACTGATAAACAGCACAGAGCTGAGACATAAGGTGGACTAATTCTGTTTACCCTACACCCATATCTAACATGGAAAATACCGTTTGGGGTCAAATTCACAACACAAGTTTGTTTGTATTTTGAGGAAAGGCAATTCTATATTTCATACGCACATATTACAAATAAACTTTATAGTGCGGCTATGAATAACTGAGTGAAGTGTGTAAAAATATCCGAATACACATGTACAAATAAACATGAAAAATATAAATGAAAGAGCCAATAGTTATCATCGAGCGGACCATCTTACAGACGTTATATAATTATAACCTCCACAAGTGATTATATCAAATCTTCACAAAATAATGATATTTTCTCCAGTGGCCAATTAAGTCGCAGAGCAAAAGACCTGTGTTAATTCTAATTCATTTAACATGGCCCTTTACTATGTTTAACAGCCATCATGCCTTCGGGTGCATCTGGTAGGACTACATTCATAAAACTTACATAAACATGGGTTTATAACCAAATATTAAACATTTATAAACAATGTTTCTATTCGTTACTAAATCAAACCTGCTTCAATTATTGCCTTTAAACTCCATTTAAATGCACAATCAAACGTAGAAAACGGAAGTTAAAAAAAAAAATTATCTCCCCTAGGAGAGAGAGTTATCCGCCCCTAGGAGAGCTCTCACTCTTCCCAACGTGGTTACTATATAAGACAAAGCCAGCCCATTCTCGCCCTCTTTCTCATTGTAACAACCGAGACCAGTAGTGAACTAGGCCGCGGTCTGAGGGGATGGACGGGAGGGCGCATTAAATTGAAGCAGGTTTGATTTAGTAACGAATAGAAACATTGTTTATAAATATTTAATATTCGCTTCCTAAATCGTAAACCTGCTTCAATTATTGCCTCAGTACCAACAGGTGGAAGGAGGGAAACCTCGGCCATGTAGCAGATTCAAAGGCAGGCTAAGTAACCGCTGGGAAGACACAGACATGGATATGAGCATGAGACATCAATAATCAAACAATTGAAACCCTGGTCAATGACAATAAAAAGGTTAAAATGTGGATAAGATACAGTTGTACTTATCTTGATTGTCTACATCCATGTAGCTGTGCTCATGGTGTGGAAGTAATTTCTACCGAGAAAGGACCCCTACCCGAAGGTTGATAGGTCTACTCGGGAAGCCATCTTTACCAAGAAAGGACCCCTACCCGCAGGACGATAGGTCTACTTAGGCTTTATCTGCATGCAGATTCTTGGCTGTTCCTAAGTCCGTGTGAGGCAGAACCAGTCCGTGCCTAGAGGTCGCCAAGCCACACCATTCTCAGTCCACAATCGTCTTACGTCCAACTTGCTGATCCTTCTTGAGAGTTGAGCGTAGATGACGCAGCTGAGATCATGAGAAGGAAGTCAGATTCAACCTGAAAGACACAATCAAAACCGCAGTTAAGGTAAAGATTACACTCACCATGGAGTCAGGCATCTTAGAATGATGATTTAGTGTCCGACATCTCTAGAGGATCCAAGGTCGTCCATCTGACTTATTTCTTCCTTCAATATGTGATCGAATCAAATGTGGACCAATAGCATGAATGAGATGAGATGATACAGCAATTTGCAGATTTGCTGCGATGATACAAAATGCCGCCCCCCCCCCCCTTTTTGAAAATTTAGTCGACCACGTGCTGGGCAGCTATACGCGGCCCAAGCGTGGTCATCCTATCTGACTGGACTAACATATCTCTCAGATAGAAATTGGTGAACGTGGAGTTCGCCGTCCAGGCACAAGACTGGACAATGTCAAGGAGGGGCAGGTTCTTCCATAAATCTCAACAAAAGAAACCTGGCCGATAAAGCCAGAGGGTAATTATGTAGTAATAGAAGATACTAATCTAACCTATCTTTTGAGTGTCTTCCTCCATGTAGCTGGGATGACACAGATAAGGGAATAAACAGGAGACAATCAACAAGCAACAAGAAAAACCCTGGTCAGAGACGAAAGGGTAAATCATGGATATGATACAGATATACTTATTCTTGAGTGCCTCCATCCATGTAGCTGTGCTCGTGGTGTGATATGCAAACTCTACCAAGATGTCAGGATCCTCTACCACTCGGGATGTTAGGTCTTCTCGGTCTTAGAGGGCGCCAAGCCACGCCATTCTCAGTCCACCAACGACTTACGTCCAACTTGTCTTGTGAGTTGAGCGTAGGAGACACAGCTGAGATCACTCAGAAGGAAGTCAGGTTGAGCGCACGGACCTGAACGAACAGACTCATTTTAGGCGATAAATTCAGGAATGGGCCGAAAAGGAATATTGCAAGACCAATCCGCTGTCCAGGTCATAGAAGATCTTTCAAGTGAAGTACAGACACACTGGACGCCAAAGCAAACGCCGCCACAAAGGCCGTCTCATAAGACACAGCTTTTATAGACGCGGACTCTAAGGGTTCAAAAGGTGGCATAATCAGAGCACACAGAACCACACCGATATCCTATTTCGGTAACAGTTGGCGAGTACAACGCGACTGTAATGCGAAGGCGCGAATAAGCGCAGAGATATTATCGTTAAGGCTAATGTTGGTACCAAAAGAAAGACGTAACACCCAGCCAGAGCAGAACGATAGCCTTCCATGGTGCTAATATGAGACTTCCTATCCTGGTGAAGGTGAAGGAGGAAGTCAATTACGAGGGAAATAGAGTCGAGAACGAAATGACGACCTCGGCATCAGGACAAATAATCCGCTGTAGAGACCGAACCCGAAAAACGAACGTAGTGAGTAAGGTCCCACATAAAATAAGCAACCCTAAGGTTGATGACAGAACCATAATGTCAAAGTCTAACCATTGGTGTAACGGTCTATACAGGAATAAAGTACTTGATGGAGAAAGTCGGAAAAACTGTCCCCCAAGTACACCACGAAAACATTGTGTTGTTTAAGCACAATCCAAAGGTAAACGGATCTCAACATAATGTTCGTGTGTTAAAGTCAACATGGTACTGTGTTAATACAACACTGTGCTGAATTCAATTAAAGGCGACTAGTCCGTCATTCACAATCCCGCCGTCGTCCTCAGAGAATATCCACGTCCATAATCCAAAGACCTATTCCATATAACAGTATTTGACCAAATACTGTTGATTCCAATACAATTTTGATATTCTGAACTCCAGACTGGAAACAACAAGGTCTGAACAGAACTCTCTTCGTAGAGTAACGACGAACGTAAGTAAATCACAATGTGAAAAACCCGAGAGGAATTGATACCAGTGGATGGTTGACGCCAAACGAACGGACTTCCCCTCCCGCCGACGACCGACGATAGAGAATCAAAGGAAGTGCCGATGAATGGATATAAAATATGCATCTCGCAAATGAAGAAATGACGTGACAAACGGCGTTATGGCGTACCGGAAAACGTCTAACCGATGTAATAGAACGACGCACAGGTGTATGAGAGACACCTGACGGCGTAATGAACATGTCGTCAAGGTGTAATAGGAAAGCGTAATGTGAAAAATGCGAGAAACGTTGTATATGATAAACAACGTAGTGATTTCCTCATTCACAACAACTTAATGTATATACATGCTCATAATGGAGCAGGATACAAACTTATAAAAGTACACGACGTAACAGAAGGGCGTTGCAAACAGTAACCCCGAAGTCGATTGTAATAATTTTCCTTCTCTTTAAACGCAGTAGAAATCAACATATTAAATGTTTGTAGCGTTAATCACCAAATGTAAGCTCAATGAGATAAATGGGATTATGGATCTTTGTGTCAGTGAACATGAATAATGTGTCAATGAACATGGTTACATTATGACCTCTCCCGATGTAATTTGTCTCCTGTACATGAAATTCAGTACTGGAGTTTTATATGGAGAGAATATTAAACATTTACAACAATGTTACTATCAATAACCAATAGTCACACAACCGACATCCAGAACAAAGATTTTTCCAGGAAACCAAAACAAATCCTTAAAGAATTTTAAATTCCCGAAGAGAGAAAAAACATTTAAAGTCTCTCGCCGGCAGGAAAGTGAGGTTATTCAAAAATTTAGAATTTGAAATGACCTAACACGAACAAATTTGTCGAGAAGAGGAAGAACAGTAAGAACATTACTAAAGAGCAGTTTGATGCTCTAGTAGACTGTACTGGTAATACATACTTGGTAGAAAGAAACCATAGAAGACTTCACGACTTACGTGTCATTAGGCTTGATCCTTGGCCGGACCAATACATTCCCACTCACGCTAGTAATTTTAAATTTTCTCATAGGGAAGAAATTAAAATTAGTGCATAACTCCATCTGAATTATAAGCGTAATACAGTATACAGATGGGACCAGCTTAGTGAGAAACAAACAAATCACATGTATAAAACAAATTTGTGTATCAAGGCATAGCACAGTTTCACAATGAACAGTGGGTAATAGGATTACATACTCACGATAACCAACACGTGATCCCTTTGTTGATCGACACACCCTTAATCACATAAAGAGATCAGCAAAGACGCTCATTAAAATGCAACAAACAGTCGAAGCATTGAAGCCCCGTAACATCCATTTACGCTATTATTATAGCATCGTTTAAATAGGGTTGAGTTGTGGTTACGTACACAAAAACACCAAACACGTAAACATGAGAGGCAGAATAAAACCTCCGTAAGATCTCTCTTGAGGACAGGATATCAAAATCACATAATAATACTTGATATAACAAGAGATTACCTTCTTGGTAGGACCAAAGAATTGAATGGATGAAGGTGAGAAACTACCAAAGTCCGAACAAAACATACAACAACAACATGGAACATTTCGGATTTCCCCGGCGGGGAAAAACGAACCTCCCGCGTCAAACGAGGGTAGTCCTCACAATCCTGGTAATTTATACAACAATTCAATGGATAAAATCATGAAACAACGAAACAAAAACCTGTTCGTTTAAAGTACATCACAATAGGCTCCATACTGACCGAACAAAACGGAATGTTGAGGGCTAATAAAAGCCCACCTCAAACACACCGGGTCGCAACTCAAAGTTTGTGTGGAGACGCAATATTGAATATACACTGGCCTAATGCAGGACTGTGTTATTTGTTAAACATGAGATTTCATAAAGACTTTTAGAAAAAACATCGTCAGACGATCATTTCAAGAGAATCTAAAATCTCCGCCAAAAACCCAAATATTTAGCGACGTACGTCCGAAGACACTAAACACTTGGCCGACTCAAACGAATCCAACATTCGCCCCAACAAATAGATCGGGCACGGAATTTAAATAAACTATGTCCAGATTTAACCGACAACGGAGAAATAGACACACGACGTTGTTTATTAGCTTTCTTCTTTTTAGAAGAAACATGTGGTACCGATAGACAGAGGCGAAATAACATGTGGCCAAGAATTCTTTTATCTGACGAAGACAATGGAATGCACCGAAAAGACCGACTTGGTCTTTGTCAAGCCGAACAAAGGAATGGGTTTGAGATCGACCCTAGACAATGAAGCTCCGGTACGGGTCAAACTGTCTAACAACCTAGAAATATCTTCGTGTAGAATAGCCCCGCTTGGCTAAATATATTCCGACGCGGGCGAAACTGGATCTTGACCCACTACATTTCATATCCCAAAGAAATTTCTAAAACCCGTCTGTAGCATGTAAAAGAATAAGCACGACGAGCTTGGGCATAATTCTTCCAAGTCGTCGCCCCATAATACACATTCCGCGCACGTGGACGCACAACAACACAATTCTTTACAAGAAAGCACAAGCCGTGTGGGAGTCCAATGGGGACAATTTTGCCCGCACGTACGACAAGGAATAGAAAGTCGGAACCTCAGACATAATACAATAAGTAAGTTCCGAATAAACAACACAAGTCACACTTGATAAAGGATACACCAGCGAAACACTAATGTTGTAAATTGAATCTGAACACTTCCCTAGATGTGCACTGCTCGAGAGCAAACAGGAGAAAGAGGACGAGAATGGGCTGGCTTTGTCTTATATAGTAACCACGTTGGGAAGAGTGAGAGCTCTCCTAGGGGCGGATAACTCTCTCTCCTAGGGGAGATAATTTTTAGTTTTAACTTCCGTTTTCTACGTTTGATTGTGCATTTAAATGGAGTTTAAAGGCAATAATTGAAGCAGGTTTACGATTTAGGAAGCGAATACATGTATTACGTATCAGCTATATCTTTGCATGCCAGATTTTTGTCCCCCGCCGCAACGCGGCCGGGGACTTTAAAATGGTTCTTGCTTCTTTGTGTCCGTGGATGTCCGTGTGTCCGTCCATGTCTGTTCGAAGCGATAACTTCCTAACGCTTTGTTGGATTCTTCCAAAATTCGGAATATGCATTCCTTGCGGCAAGACGCCAGTCCGTATTGCATTTCAGCAACATCTGCCTGAAGGTGGCGCCGCTAGTTCTTGCTTCTTTGTGTTTGTGGATGTCCGTGTGTCCGTCCATGTCTGTTCGAAGCGATAACTTCCTAACGCTTTGTTGGATTCTTCCGAAATTCGGAATATGCATTCCTTGCGGCAAGACGCCAGTCCGTATTGCTTTTCAGCAACATCTGCCTGAAGGTGGCGCCGCTAGTTCTTGCTTCTTTGCGTATGTGGATGTCCGTGTACGTCCGTGCATGTCTGTTCGAAGCGATAACTTTCTAACGCTTAGTTGGATTCTTCCAAAATTCGGCATACACATTCCTTGCGACAAGACACCAGTCCGTATTGCATTTCAGCAACATCTGCTTGAAGGTGGCGCCACTAGTTCTTGCTTCTTCGTATCCGTGAATGTCCGTGTACGTCGGTTCGAAGTGATAACTTCCTAATGCTTTGTTGGATTCTTCCGAAATTCGGAATATGCATACCTTGCGACAAGATGCCAGTCTGTAATACATCTCAGCAACATCTGCCTGAAGGTGGCGCCACTGGTTCTTACTTCTTTGTGTCCGTGGATGTTCGTGTACGTCCGTGCATGTCTGTTCGAAGCGATAACTTTCTAACGCTTTGCTGGATTCTTCCGAAATTCAGCATTCGCATTCCTTGCGACAAGAGGCCAGTCCGTATTGCATTTCAGCAACATCTGCCTGAAGGTGGCGCCACTAGTTCTTGCTTCTTTGCATCCGTGGATGTCCGTGTATGTCTGTGCATGTCTGTTCGAAGCGATAACTTCCTAAAGTTTTGTTGGATTCTTCCAAAATTAGAATACGCATTCCTTGTGACAAGACGCCAGTACGTATTACATTTCAGCAACATCTGCCTGAAGGTAGCGCCACTGGTTCTTGCTTCTTTGAGTCCGTGGATGTTCGTGTACGTCCGTGCATGTCTGTTCGAAGCGATAACTTCCTAACGCTCTGTTAGATTCTTCCGAAATTCAGCATTCGCATTCCTTGCGACAAGAGGTCAGTCCGTATTGCATTTCACCAACATTGGCCTGAAGGTGGCGCCACTGGGTCAAAATAGATTTTTTTTCCGTGTACATCTGTTCGAAGCGATAACTTCCTAATGCTGTGTTGGGTTATTCCGAAATTCGGAATACGCATTCCTTGCAACAGGACGCCAGTCCGTATTGCAATTCAGCAACATCTGCCTGAAGGTGGCACCACTGAGTTTCTCTTCTTCTTGTCCGTTCCAGTCAAAATGGGCCTTCAATTTTGCTATATGAAATCATTCTATTCCACATCATATGATTTACCCTAAAACTTTTGCATGAACCATATTTTATTTCAGAAGTATAATGTGAAATAACTGGCGGGAAATCCCCGCAGTACTGAATCCCTGATTTTTGAATTTCGTGTCATCTTAAACGAAGGACAACATTTCCTTCAATTTTGCTAACAAATAATTGTATTGCACATCATAGGATTTACCCTGAAGCTTCTGCACCAATCATTTGTCTACACATGTATATTACTATATTAATTACAACTGTGTTCCTAATGTTTGGGTGCACACTGTGCATATGATCAATTTCCTAAATTGAACTGAATTCAACCTTGCTGGTCTACAGACGGACAGATGATGGCATGCAGTTGTCCGTGCAGTTGTTCATGTACAGGGAGCTCTCTATGAATGAGTTGCAACCCCAAAAGGCTTAAAATTTATCAGGCACAGACCCATATTTTTACCCCTCGGCCATTTTTGGCCATGGGGTATTGTCATCATCTTGTACGTCCGTCTGTCCGTCCGTTCGTGAGCGAGATAGCCGGAAAACTGTTTCGCTGATGAATTCCAAATTTGGTATGCTTATTTGCCTAGTCAAGGACCAGAAGCCTATAGAATTGGGACCTGATTGGTACCTTAGCAGCCATCTTTAATTTCATGCAAAATGGATAATGATCCATATCTCCGAAACCATTCAACTGTTCAATACGAAATTTGATATACATCATCGATACATCAAGCAACTTTCAACGAATTACCAAACAGGCTTTTCTGATTAGCTGGGAACCGTGGATGCCATCTTTAATTCATGCGAAATCGATAATGATAGCATACATATCTCGGTTACCATTCAATTGTTTTATATGAAGGTAGGTATGTATCATCAATACATCCAGATACTTTGAATCGGGACCTGATTGACTGAAAACCTTTGGTGGCCATCTTTAATTTAGGCAAAATCATTAATGATCTATCTCTGATTCCGTTGGAGTGCTCAGTGGAAAATTTGGTACACATCATTGATGCATCAAGAGACTTACGATGAATGACAGATCTGGTTTCTCTGATTGGGCGGAAATCTTGGCGGCCATCTTTAATTTATTCAGAATCTTTAATGATGTTTATCTCTGATACCATTCAAATGTTCTATACGAAACTTGATTTACAGCATCGATGTATGAAGAGACTTGCATTGATGAATAACCACATTAGTTCCTCTGAGTGACGGGAAGGATGGGCAACAATCTTTAATTTATGTAAAATCATTAATGATCTCTATCTCTGACACTGTTCAAATGCTCAATGTAAAATTTGGTATACATTATCGATGCATCATCTCGGTTACTTCTACATGATGTGCCTAGGATACAGTACTATACTATACACAATTTTTTGTAATTCAGCATCGCAGAAAACCATCATCGATTGCGTTTTCAATGGTAAAAGGGTTAGGAAAGAACTAAAAATATACTTCAATGCAGAGTGATTTTGATTGACGCCAGAAATCGCTCAGAACGCTTCTTCGGCGATCTAGACCCCAGGAGCATCTGGGGCCTGGGCGGCCCCTGGATCCTCACCTAAAGTGCAATGATAGTGGCCGTACCACTTTGAATTTGCTTCCGACGCCCCTGTATTAACAGACAGTGTCAACGTACTGTTCCAGCTGTCTCCCGTTCAGTGATTGGTCATTCGACCCCGCCATTTTAAACTAATACGAGCATTTTCATTGGATCACTATTAGATAAGACCCACCCCAATCTTCATACACAACCACGTGACTGTCTCAGTTGACTGATGACATAGCGCGGCCTCGTTTTTGAATCTGCCGTCTAACTGGGAAAATGTTGTTGTTGCTGCATCAGCCGATCATTAGCCCCCTGTAGAAGATACTATAGGCTAATACATGTAGGCTACCATGCCATGAGATGATGCTTGGGATTGCATTTCGCTCACTTGCACCTACAGGTGGCGACAACTGGTGGCAATTTAAAATTTGGTTTCCGGGCAACAGGTTGATGCCTTCAGCTTCTCGTCAAATTTGGTTTGCAGATAATGCCTTGAGATGTCACTTGGGGATGCTTCTCGGTTCTTCACTGCATGGAAACTATATCACAGAAGCAATCAACTTTCAGTCAATCGTTCTGAGTTGATCTTAAAACTTGGGAAGGCAGAAAGACCCTTCCACATCCAACGCCTATGAAGCAGCAGTTGCCTCCCTCATGTATATCCCCTAAGACCAACAATGCTAAAAAATATTGCTGCCATTTCGGCGGGGGACCTAGCATCCTCTGGCTGCTTGTTACCTATCAAACGGAACAGATCTTTCCATATACGAATCGGGAATTCTCTTATGAGCTATTCTCTCACAATTGGATTTAAGAAAACATAACAACGTTGATTTTTAGATTAAATCTTGAATAACATGGAAAACATCCATTATTTTTTCAGCCCACCATCACCAGATGGTGGACTGTTCAAATCGCTTTTCGTCCGTGATCCGTCGTCCGTCCCGCGTCCGTCCGTGGTCCGTCCGTCCTCCGTCGTCCGTCCGTAAACAATTCTTGTTATCTCGATTTCTCAGGAACTACTGCATGGATCTTTCTCAAATTTGGTACACAGGTTCCCCGTGGGGTCTAGTTGTGCAAGATACCTTTTCTGGTCCGATTCGAAAATCCAATATGGCCACAAGGCGGCCATCTTGGATTTCCCCATGAAACCTTGTTATTGCGGTTTCTCAGGAACTACTGCTTGGATCCTTGTCAAATTTGGCACACAGATTGCCCTTGAGGTCTAGTTGTTCAAGATATTTTTTCTGATCCGATTCGAAAATCCAATATGGCCATCAGGCAGCCATCTTGGATTTTCCCATGAAACCTTGTTATCGCGATTTCTCAGGAACTACTGCATGGATCTTTCTCAAATTTGGTACACAGGTTCCCCTTGGGGTCTAATTGTGCAAGATACCTTTTTCTGGTCCGATTCGAAAATCCAATATGGCCACCAGGCAGCCATCTTGGATTTCCCCATGAAACCTTGTTATCGCGATTTCTCAGGAACTACTGCATGGATCTTTCTCAAATTTGGTACACAGGTTCCCCTTGGGGTCTAGTTGTGCAAGATACCTTTTCTGGTCCGATTCGAAATTCCAATATGGCCACCAGGCAGCCATCTTGGATTTCACAATGAAACCTTGTTATTGCGGTTTCTCAGGAACTACCGCTTGGATCCTTGTCAAATTTGGTACACAGGTTCCTCTTGTGGTCTAGTTGTGCAAGATACCTTTTCCTTTCCGATCTCCACATGCAACTTTGTTATCCTGATTTCTCAGGAAGTACTGCATGGATCTTTCTCAAATTTGGTACATAGGTTCCCCTTGGGGTCTAATTGTGCAAAATACCCCTTTAGGTCCGATTCGAAAATCCACTATGGCCACCAGACGCCCATCTTGGATTTCCACATGAAACTTTGTTATCGTGATTTCTCAAGAAGTACTGCATGGAACTTCCTCAAATTAGGTACAGAGGTCCCCCTTGTGGTTCATTTGTGCAAGATACCTTTTTTGGTCCGATTCGAAAATCCAATATGGCCGCCAGGTGGCCATCTTGAATTTCCCCTTGAAACATTGTTATCGTGAATTCTCAGGAACTACTTCATGGATCTTCCTGAAAGTTGATACACAGGTCCCACATGGGGCCTAGTTGTGCAAGATACCTTTTTTGGTCCGATTCGAAAATTCAAGTTACGCTTCAAATTAATACGGTATTCCCGTGTTTTGACGCTGCATCACACGATTCGATGGATCATACGGTGGGACATATTCTATACAGTGACTATAGAGAATATCCATACCTTCACCTTCCATATCAAGAGGTTCAAATAATTCGGAATTAAAATGTATTTCTCCAAATTTTACATCAGTTTTCTTTAGTCCAGTGAACTGCCCCACTGTTTCGTCTGCCGACGGGTCGACTACCTGAATGGACGTCACTCTTGTGACACAACGTTACAACTCGACAAATGTAGACTACTGCTTGTTTCGATTCAAGAGAGATAATCAGGATTCAGACACTTTCGGAGTGTCAGCACTGCGCGGATCTCTTCAGTATTAAGTATTGTACCATCTTACTATTTTCGAGCATGGTATCTTAAAAGAAATATCTCAAACTAGCCCAACGCACGGAACAGAATTAGCATTCGTTCCTAATTATAAAATCTTAAGTATGTTTCATAGCTCATGCCAAAGGGTCAAAGAGATTTGTCTTCGCTTCCAGTACCCAATGATGACACGTGCAAAAGAAAATACTACAAAACGAAGACGAAGGATCCTCCGGATATTCACTTTCAGACTAACTTTGCTCTTTTCTCTTGTACTATAACAACCGACATAAGTACAGTTTCTAAACATCTTGAAACTCCTCAAACTTAGAAAGATGATATAGGTGTTTTCCATTGTCCCTTTTTCGATTTTTTTTTCGCTTAGATTCGAAATTCTGTAAACAAAATTACAAACCAATCGTTTGTTCTTAGTAACAACTGACAAAAAGATCCTCTTGTCATTAGCTTACAATTATCGGACAAGGGTAGGCGCCAAGATACTTCAGGATCTCTCGTTTTCCGGTGTGATGGATAAGAATGTCCTGGTGATTAGTGTCCCTTTTCATATCCTATTCTATTGTCCCCAATGTGGAAAAAAAGTGTCCTAGCTGGGTTAGAAGATAGGAGCCGGACACTCTTAGTCACCAGACATTCTTAGCCTCCACACCGAGAGGAGACTGGGAGGCCTCGCCCATGCTAGTGTTCCGTTATTAAACATCGGTGAAATTAGCTAACAGTCATTCTTGAAATCTATTGGAGACTTACCATATATGTTTCGATGTTTGAAACGTGCAGTCCCTTGCCAATTTGAAAGAATAATGCTTGAGTTAAATATTCTACACAAATAATTGATGGATTCGCTCAGAAATAATAGAAGGAATTATCAACTTGAATGTCATGTCATTCAGAAGCTTGGTCGATGTGGCTTCGTCCATTTGAAGGATTAGTATCGTTAACAAAATAACGTCCCCTCTATCTGTAAAGTTTGTGTGACCAAATATTAATTTCTTCGATTCTACACGAAAAGATGCTTTTCGTACGAAAAAACAACAACACAATATGTAAGCCGTAAATGCTCACAGACAAAAGTGAAGTAAACAGAGTCGAAGGACGCTTGAAATTTGGCCTTCACCTATTTTTGCCTTTTTCTTATGCCTTGCAGAATGTATTTTTACAAGCTCCTAGTCCGTCATTTAATATTCAGCCGTCGTCCATTAATTTATTATGTATGCATGTATCTAAACTATATGACACCGTGAACCAAAACAAATTCGCCGTGACATTATCACAGCAACATTTTGATTCAAGGTGTTCATTTTTGACTGTGAAGACTTACATTATAAACTTTGGATATTTTTTCTGTATGGAACACAGCTTTTGTGCAGAACTGAAGAAATAACATTTCACAAACGCAAGAGATGGAAAATTGTTTTCCACACAAACGTCACTACTGTACCTGGTTCGACAATGTAAATATGTATTTTTTTTCTTTCGAATATAACGAGGGGGACCACGAGAAAATTGCTCGGCGTAAAGAGAAAATCGTATTAATACTGAAACTACTAAAGCAAGTTTTCACACCCACGAATATTTGTTTCAACACAGCAACAATGATGTTACTGACCAATGACAATCTATATATATTTAAAATATTTGTATTGCTTATATTGTCAGAATTACACTAAAAGTATGTTTGGTTAATGTAGATGTCATATTTGGAAAAGACTGAAAAAACAACAACAATTCAATGTCTTTTACAATTGTGTTTTCTAAACAATCTTTATAAAAGGTATGTTTCATACAAACCATTCAAAATCCATGACTCCGTTTTCTTTAATTTTTGTACAGCTGTTCTAATATCAAATTTTGAATAACATAAGTAAAGGCTTTATTTGGAATTTGTGAACTACAACTTTAAAATCCAACATTTCCAAAACTAGGATATATAAAAGCACAGGGCTGAAATAACTTAACGGGGTAAAACCGCGTAGAAAATGATCTAGGTAGAAAATTGAAGCAAGTTTACATCAGAGTTGCATGTTGATGGATTTCCTTCTAATCCATTATGATCTATCATCTAGGGTCTTCAGATTTCAAGCTCTTGGAACATTTATTGGAGGCGGTTGGTCGTGTATTTGTGTAAAGGGATATTCACAGCATACACTTCAAGCAAACTAGAATGGAATGATCTAAAGAGTTGAGTTGAATGTGGAATCTGTCTCATCAGCGACTTCTTGAGTAATGATGGTGAAACATTCCTCTCATTCAATGAGCTTCAACGTGAGTCCGGGATAATAACCGCCTATTTCATCTTGAATATTCGTCAGAAAAACTGCAAACTTCAAGGAAACGGAATATACACGATTAATTAAAGAGAAATATGTAAAATTGTGAATTTATTATCGAAAAAAAACCCCTGTCTTTTGAAACTATGGTGTGAAGTGATTCGAAATTATACACATTATGTAGATAAGAAAAAGAAAATCTCACCCATTTATTTATAATTGCATTTATTCGAAGCAACTTGAGAAGGAACTCCGAAGCATGGTCAGAGAGACCGAACATTCGTATGAAGAAACCTTAAGCTTCACACTAACTTGCTACTCTCTAGAAAAACTTCAGTGAACAGTTCCACTCAAGTTTGAGTGAAATGTACCTGTACCTAAACTTGAGTTACTTTTCACTCTACTTGAGTTACTCTTCACTCAACTTGTGTTACTTTTCACTGAACTTGAGCTAAAACCACTCGAGGTCACTCAACTTGACTGGGATCAATATTCACTCTTATGCTTGAGTGAATGTCACTCAAGTTGAGTGCATTTAACTCAAGTTGAGTGAAAAGTAACTCAAGTTGAGTGAAAATCTCACTCAAGTATTGAGTGGGATCAATTTCCACTCTTACTTCAGTGAAATTTCACTCAACCTTTTTTAGAGAGTATTATTGTTCAAAGGTATAGATATGACAGCAGATATCGTAATATAAAGCCAAACTTTGATGGAGTGAAGCAACCGATACATATATCGTTGATAGAAACAACTTTCAGTGCGCATTCAAGGAGACGTGATTGGATCCCTCTGGGATTTATACAGTAATCAAACGATATACACACTGTTTTATATTTTCAAATAAAATTTTTGGGGAACAATTTGACAAGATAACGGGACGTCGTTAATCGCACATAATGTTATCTTTATTATCATCTCATTTTTAATTCTGATGTCATATTTTGCTCTTCTCATTGGTATTTCATTGGTGATGATATTCGTATAAATATATCTTTCTTTATGCATCTGTTTATAAAGTGTAGTTAATAATTAAAGTGTATGATATATATCACCATGCAACTTTGGTCATGTGAATATAGTTTGTGAATTATTCAGTTGTATGATGAAATATACTAGGTTAATACTGTAAATAAAGCATTGGGATTTTATTGTGATTCATGGTCAGATATATTAGCATGCGTCTCTGGTAATGTCTATAAATTGTTGATATTCATTATCAGATATATTAGCATGCATCTTCAGTAATGTGTATACAGAGTTGTGATAGATGATCAAATATATTAGCATGCATCTCTAGTAATGTGAAAAGAGTGTTGTGATAAAAGATCAAATATATTACTATGTATCTCTAGGACTCAATAAATATGCACTTGCACCAATGGGAAGCTGCGTTTCTGGAAAAATGTGATACTACCTCAATTTGTTTACAGTAAAATCTTTCTGCAAGCACGCGATCCAGGGCCTACAACCCTTGGTCGATATGAATTTTTCTGACTGACCTACATGTAGACATAGAACTGGAGAATTGAAGCCAACGAGAAAGCCATCTTCCATGTCAATTGACAATGATCTGTAGCCAAAGGATTTGGTCATATCTACGATATTGATTGATTGCTGATAGATGGCTTTGGATTGAGAAAAAACATGATACTTGTGATAATCAGATTATATTGGTAAATATACTAAAATAATGACGAAAGACCGAGCAGGATAAAATAACTGTTCATTATGCGAAGCGATAAAATGTTTCGATGAAACGAGCAATTTTCACGTTCGCATTTGTCTAAAATGGAGGTGAGGACAGCAAAGGTTTATTACTGATCCTTATTAAAAGCTAGGCGTTCAACAAGCTATTCCAATTGACTTTGCGTCACAATGCGACATTCGTGCAATATCTCGTTAAAGTGATTGTCAGATTGTTCTCCATTATATTATATTATATTATATTATATTATATTATATTATATTATATTATATTATATTATATTATATTATATTATATTATAGGTCTTTGGTGTGCAAAAACTGAGATTACGGATTAGCATAAAGCGTGTGGAAAAGTTTCTGAAGTGTCCATGTTGTACTAACAAGATCCTTATTACTGACAAGTTAGCAGAGTGAAATTCTGATTAGTATTTCAAGTTCCCAATGCATCCTTGTCGCCCTCTGATTCTGTCATTTCCTAGCTTACTATCATGGTATTTGGAACTATACGCAACCCGTACGGCACCTATACTGGCCTTATTTGTTAAAAAAGCGTAAAATTTAATGCAGAAGTTTTGATCTTCCATAACGTGCACCTGCCTTTGACTTAGTCGTACTGTATATATCGGAAAATAATATAGCCGCGACAACATGAGGATACCTGTTATTATAGGCCGAGGTTATCTTATATGCTGAATAGAAAAGAATCATTTACTAAATATTTCCAACTGATGCCATTTTTACCAACAGTAGTCACGTGACATCGTCAACGATGTCCAACCCTGAACATATGCGACAATGTATTTGACTAGCCTTTACATGTACATGTAATCCATGATTATACATGATGTAAATAGATTATAATTCAAACTGCTTATATGGTGGTCTGGGTTATTGTTTGACAAGACAGATGTACTTCCAATACGATAAAGATTAACTATTTTATCTGAAAGTCAAGTTCCTATGAATTGGTTTTAATATGTAACATGTATTTCCGCCTACAGTAGTACATGTATCAGACTTTAACTTAAGTACGGCATTACAAAGACATACATTACACATTTGAAAAAAAAATGCAGAGAAGTTTGAACGTCGTTCTAATTCTGCTTGACAGGAAGGAAGAGTTGACTTTCCTCTCGGACAGGGATATTTCTTTAAATATTTCAAGGGAATAATATAGGAACGATGGGAAATAATTTGGCGTGCTATCCCGTAGAAAACTGTTGATGTTTCTAATAGCAATGGGACATTTTTTGTAAGCATCATTTCAAACAGAAACAGAGCGGCTGGTTACTAACGGTCACAATTCAAACGTGACAGGGAATACATTTTCAAGCGTATCGGATATTCCTTTTGATGAGATTTCCGTTCGCTTTCCGGTTTGTTTGTTTGTACTGCTTTGAGTGAACAGTGTTGACTCGATCGATGAAGGAATTCTTGATTCAGATATCCCCCGATAGTCTTCAAAGCCGCACAGTAATGTTCTCAACGAGTGTGACATCAGACACACGTTCAAAAAATACCCGTGAACTTAAAGATTCCACATGTAGAATAGCATGGTCTCCTCTGTACAACAGAGATTAAATAACTACGTGCACGCATTCAACATCTCGAGTCGTTGAAGTATTGATTTATTTCATAACAATTAAAAATATTGCAGTCAACCGGTATGCATGAAGCTGGTCATATTTTTCGGAGAAAAGATATCGATCTATATTTCGGAGGAAAGAACCCTCGATGTGAGGACGACGCCTAACTATTTAATGTTGGGTGCGCCTACTGGAATGAGACAGTCACATGTTGTACACAATTCTAGGCATTACCCGGGTTTCCACATCGCAATATCTGTCATTTGGAAATCGGCAACGCAGAATCGAGCGAGAAGGTGGGCTTTCCTGTTGGACACTTCCTCCCCGAGGCTTGCCCTGTGTACAATCATTTTGATTGTTGTTTTGTGTCTTGTATACATGGTGGAGAATGAAGCGCTTGATCGACGTCGGGCCTCAAAGGCATTTGTTCTGAATACGAACTGGCATTCAATAAACACTCCCTCGTTTGGGCCGACTTTTTGCTAAGTGACGGTCACATAATTAATGATTTCTATTGATTTGATAGGATTATAACATCATCGTTCTGAAATATTTGTATCTGGTACCGCCCCAGCCGGTGATCGGGGTCGTGTGGTAATGTCCTTCAATATAACCACATGAACAGCCACAATACAAGCGTCGTCGAGATATAAATCACAGGAATCACTTTTGTTTCTTGTGATGTTTCTAGAAATACGCAGTCAGTATATTTGTCTGTGGGGTCATATGACTTCTTCTTAGTACGACGGCATCGTTTTCCATCACCCTTTTGATGTTGCGCTTAACCCCGTATCCCGTGTTTGCCGAACGTCCGACATATTCGCATACAAAACGATACAGCTTCATTGGTTCCAATATTTGAACGAGCTAATTGAAGAAATAGTTGGCCACTGGTTCAAACAGCGTAAACGCATTTCTGTTGAGTTTTTTTCGAGCCGTGTTTGCCCATTCCTAGCTCGATAACGGATCGAACGGGAAAAGTCCCATCACAGGAAGTAAAACGTCGATGTTGGTCTCCACAAAATGATCTTCCAATTTAATTTCCACAAAGCTTAAAAGGAATCTTAGGACAGTTTGAGTACACTTATTTCAGGTAAACGTCGTATACTATTTTAGGGATACAATTCACCAGCAGTCTCAGTCTCATCATCACAGTATAGTTCTTTTATTTAGTAGCCGGTTTGATGGCTTGTATAAATTCAACAAACTGTTTCACACCAATGGCCTTTTCTGGAGAAAATAAACTGACTAAGGTCTAGTTAATGGCATATAGCATTCCTTGATATTCGTAACAGATTTGAATGTTTTACAGCGTCTTTGCTGTAGCACTATTATGATTGCTCAGATGAAGGTTGAACATAGAAGGCTGTGTCAACATATTGCTTTCTCTCCGGTCCAAGGTTAAATAGGCATTGTAATTATTTTTTGAGCTATGTCATGATTTAGCACTTGGCGTCCGGCCTTAACGAGCGGTGCTCTGAATAAGAACTCAATTAATATTTTTCTCAATGTACGTTTCTTGGATCCGACGCCGAAACAAGTCATCAGTTTGCTAACAGATGTGTTAGCAGTTAATGCTTCATTTATTCTTCGGTGTTTTTATGTAATTCCGCTTAACCCTACCTGGCCTGGGGAGAGGGGGGGGGGGATGGAAAATGGCTCCCTCTACCAAACTTTCTGCACTATCTCCGGAACGACAAGAAATCGAGAGCTGAAACTCCGTGGCTTTATAGTTTATCATACTGGGTCATTTTGAGCCTATTTGCATGACCCCCCGAGCAGAGGATCATGGGCAAATTCAAGATGGCGACCACGTGGGGTACCAGAAAAGTGATTTATTCGTCATATTTCTTCAAAATTTCTGTTTTCCGAGATGAAAAGTGGATAAAAACTATTTTATTTCACATCACATTAATATTTACTAATTTATCATGCAGTTTTTGCGGAGAAATTGCATTAATAAAAAATTCAGAAAATCTGACCGAAAAATCGACCAAAAAATGTCGTTTTGGAAAATTACGTCACTGTGACGTCATCGAAACGGCCATCTTGGATTTTTGTACATTTTCTGGTAGAGCTTGACCAGAGGGTAGGGTGTGGTAAGTTTCAGCTCCCTAGCTCAAGGGGTAAGAAAAATAATTAGGGCTCCCCCCACCCCACAGGCCAGGATACGTCCCAAAAAGCCTAAGGCAAGATAGGGTTAAGCTAGCTGTAGGGCTGGTGTAGTGTCCACATGAACCACCACAACGAAAGCTTGGATGACGATACAGAACATCACAACAATCAGCCTTGATTCTTTTGATGTATATTATAGGAATACAGTCCGAATATCGGCCATGTGACTTCTTGTCAGTACGTCGGCATTTTCCCCATCGCATTGGCATGTCTTTTCTTAATGTGAAATAGACAGGGGCACAAAGAAAAAGGCTTCATGTAAAGCTGCGTTAAACTGAACGTTGGAAATACTCCAGATCTGTGTTGTGTGACTGCAGTCTGATAAAGCCACATTCTCTCCACGTTGAATACCAAATGTTGAAAATGGGACCACTTAAATGACCTTTAGTCACACCTACATGTATTAGCTTCCCACAAGAATAATGTGACGACACAGCATGCATTGGTAACATTTACCATTTAGCTCAAAAAGGTAAGTTTATCTGATACGCTGCCAGAAAAAGTAATCAATGTGAGATAATCTCCAGAGATTATACAAGCCAACAAACCAGCACTAATTGAAAGAAAAATACATTAGTCGCAGCCGTTGATGTTCCCTCAGCATGGATTTATTTCATAACATTTAGTAATACTACAGTTAAGAGATGTGGGTGATGTAGAATTGGTGATACCGTAGCAAGTTTTGTCCGTCTTAGAGAAGCCGATCGCTGTACAGTCCTTTTGCAATAAACAGTATGTACTACACTCCAAGGTACTACGCCGTTTAACTGCCCAAGTGTACTGAGTGTCTTTGGTATAAATCCTCTCAAATCTAGCATTTAGCGCGTTCAGCGATTTGGTTTTCGTTCCCCAGGTACACCTACTGCGGGAAGTGGGCAAATGGCTGCCAGTCGTGGCTAATCCTGAAGTGATTATCGTAGAAAATATGGTGGAACTCTCAGTGGCAGAGGTTGAAGTGGTTGTCGTGGACACTGTGGTGGAACTATCAGTGGCAGGAGCTGAAGTGGTTTTCGTGGACACTGTGGTGGAACTCTTAGTGGCAGAGGCTGAAATGGTTGTCATGGGCATTGTGTAGGTTAACGCTGAAGTAGTCGTTCTTGGCACCGTGAAACTATCAGTGGCTAACGGTGAAGTCGTATTGTACAATGTGGGGATCTCGGTCTTCAATGCAGAAGTGGTTGAGGTAAAACGAATTTGGGTCGTGGAGGTCACCGGGGCGACTGTAGGTATAACAATTCCTTCCACATCAGCCACGGCTTGTAAACCTGCGACCGGAGATAGCGCTGAAAAACCAATGTGAGTATTTAATCTCGAACTCGGATATGTATGCAATCAACCTTGAAGCCGGCCAGAATGCCGTGAGAGTAATACAAACATTACGAATAGGGGACCTGAAACTGGATACACAGACCCCACAAACATTCACTGGAGAAACACTGCTCCATGATATGAAAGACAAATTCTATTCACTGCCAACCACAGAACAGCTTCTGACCGCACAATTCTCATCCGCATTGAAGATTTGCATATATTTGTTACTTTGGAGAACCTTATCTCTCAGAATTGAAAAAAGTCAATATACTTAAAATAGTTATAGACCTATAACAACGCGAAAGCGGCGAAGACACCATATGCAGATTAGCTTTTATAATAAAAAGTCTTTTCCAAACAGAAATGATGTAAATTATATTATGGACAATCAATATATCGAATCAGAAGGCAAAAAATTAGTTTTTAGTTGAGTAATATGGCCGTTGATATGAGGCACGATAACACATTTGCCATGCTTTCTGGAAGTATCTCAACACCCACCTCGAATTCATGCACACACCTCTTCGATGATAATTCATTATTCAGGTAAAAAATGTTAAATTTCATTATAGGCATGTAGCTTGCAAGGCGATAGGGGAGCTATATCTTTAGACATTATTAATCAGTTATGTGAGGAAAACTGACATTTTGACTTCAAATTTGTCTCCTTTCGTACCTTGGAGTACTGCAAGAAGTTGGTCATCCCTCTCACACAGAACTGGTATATCATATGATCCGACAAAACGCGGTATCCAGGTTGCAGCCGTGTCATCCATGATCGCCACTGTCTTCGAACCAGGATTTCTGTCCCAATTAGTCCAGGATACCGGGAGACCGGACAGGCTACTCCAGTGGACCCAGTACCACGTGGCACCTATTTGGTAGAGACCGAGCCAGAATTCTGACACGGCTGGTAGACAAGATTTATATGTAATTTAGTTATCGTGTTAAACTCAATAGGCATGCCCAGAGATCGGATTCGTTAGCCATACGACGTTCAAAACACACCATTGCCCGTGACGTTACGCTGGAGTCATCCAACGAGCATTTCGCTAACATTGGCTTTGCTGAATTATTTTATTCAAAGACTTTAATCCGGCGAGGTTTCTTTGCAAATAACTATCCTATTTAACTTCGGGACAATAAACACTCTTCAGAATTGTTCGGTTTTGTAGTACGGTATCTTGAAAGCCACTATTATAAGTTTTGCGATATTGTGTTATTGTCGGTGGTAAAGAACTGTTCGTTGCCTTCCTTTGTGCTTCACTTTGAATTTGCATTGGTACGATGTCACGTGGGCAATGACATCGTTTCACGCCTGCAATGACAGTAGATTCCGATCTCGCGTCCATATTTGTTGACTAACAAGGGTTAAAATACATCTAAGTTTCTATCTCATCAATTTCAGTATTTCCAAAACAATTGTAGGACGCTTACTTTATTCTCTTTCTAGCCACAATACAGAATTTGTATTAACTTATATATTTTCTTATATATAACACCCAAATGAAAAATGTGGCGACCCCCAAACGATCACTGTGCAACAACCACCTCTGTGTATGGACTAAATTAATCTCCCTAAGCATAAAATTAAAAAAAGAAAGTTTTCATAGGCGTGCTAATGGTTAGTTTACGCACGATTAGTTTGTGAAAGGTTATATTTTAGGGCAAGGGTGAAGCCCGCGCCCTAAAATTGATAAACTTTCCCACACTGACAGCTGACAAAAAACCCTCGTTAACAGCGTGACGGAAAAGAAGGGAAGTAGACCACGTGCCAGCCTGATAGATAATTCACAGCAGTTAGATATCAAAAATGTTATTTTACTGCAGTGTAATTTCACTTTTATGAGTGAAAATACTTAAAATTCACTACTCAATAAATAATAGACTGTTCATTTCATTGTTCGTTTAATACATATATGGGGAATCCTGTATGTACATGATATTTGGAGAAGAAGTTGTGAACTAAAACCGGTCTGCGTCAATACGAATTCTCAACTTCGCCGGATATGATCTATATAGCCAAACAAGTAACATAATTTTTAAAATATAATTTTGCCTTTGAAATATCGGTAATTGCACATACGTACGTCTTGCTGCGAAATAAGCCGTAGCCTCGGTGTCGGTTTCGAAGAAGACCATATGTCCATCAATATGCTGCTCGCAAAAGGACACAGCCCCGCTGTACTTGAAAGTTCCAGTACTCATGTAGTAGCACGATGATTCAGAGCCATATGTTATGGAAAAACTGTCGGCCCCGGTAAAATTCAAACATCCTGAAACAAAGAATAATAAAAAATCATAGTACTTGACTATTTATTTTTCATATAATGACAGGTAGATAATATGCCGCAGTTGTTTTCTGGGTACGTCTACACCAAGGCACAAAGAACCTTAAAAGTTATCTGGTGATATATAGTCAACATTCGAATTGGTTATCGGAGTGAAAGTTTCGTATAGCTGCTCTAGCCAGCAATTAGTAAATTTAAATTGCATTGATTACAACAACAACAACAACAACAACAACAACAACAACAACAACAGCATATGTATTTATTCATCAGAATTGGGTGGCAAACAGAGGGTTGAATGAGTGAAGAATTTGATGGGTATATTGGTCATCTCTCACGTTAATGTAGCAGCCAGGTTTAGTCGACTTTACGAGCAACCGAGTGATTTAAATGGACGTGGTGCATTGTATCAAGGATTTCACTCACATTAGGGTCGAGTTAAGTGCTAACAATGAAATATTACGTTTTCTCGATTATCATCAAGCACAACATATACGTACAAGGCTGTGATTTGACAGTCACCAGGCCTGGGTTAATTATCCCGTAATTATTCTGTGTATGCAAGAAAATATTGTGCGTCAAAGTCGTCAGATTTACATCCTGATGTATTGGGTTTATTGGACAAATCGTTCGTTTGTCATATCCTGCTCGCCAGGAAGGTAGGGCGAAGGCGATACATTTCACTGATATTTTAACTTTATGCAAGGTAGTACGACGATACTGAACTAAGTATAGATAGGTGTCAGCGATCAAAGGACTACTTCGTCAGGTGAATCTGGACATACATGTAGTCTTCCAATCCCTTATCAAAAATTCCTATAGAATCATATAGGACAGAACGTTCTGTCTTATACGATCCTAAAGGACAGACAATTTTGTCCTATGGGACAGATAATAGTTTTGTAAGATGGAATTTTTTACATGTAGCACAGATTGATGAGAGGAATGAAAACATATATACAAAATTGTATAAACGACAAACAAGTGGAAATACAAATCTGTTAGAGAATGAAAACATATATACAAAATTGTATAAACGACAAACAAGTGGAAATACAAATCTGTTAGAGTCAATATCTTCCACTCTACATGATCCATGTTCCTACAAGTACATCATAACTACAGGTGAGAGTTCACTATATGATCCATGTTCCTACAAGTACATCATAACTACAGGTGAGAGTTCACTATATGATCCATGTTCCTACAAGTACATCATAACTACAGGTGAGAGTTCACTATATGATCCGTGTTCCTACAAGTACATCATAACTACAGGTGAGAGTTCACTATATGATCCATGTTCCTACAAGTACATCATAACTACAGGTGAGAGTTCACTATATGATCCATGTTCCTACAAGTACATCATAACTACAGGTGAGTTCACATATGATCCATGTTCCTACAAGTACATCATAACTACAGGTGAGAGTTCACTATATGATCCGTGTTCCTACAAGTACATCATAACTACAGGTGAGAGTTCACTATATGATCCATGTTCCTACAAGTACATCATAACTACAGGTCAGAGTTCACTATATGATCCATGTTCCTACAAGTACATCATAACTACAGGGGAGAGTTCACTATATGATCCATGTTCCTACAAGTACATCATAACTACAGGTGAGAGTTCACTATATGATCCATGTTCCTACAAGTACATCATAACTACAGGTGAGAGTTCACTATATGATCCATGTTCCTACAAGTACATCATAACTACAGGTGAGAGTTCACTATATGATCCGTGTTCCTACAAGTACATCATAACTACAGGTGAGAGTTCACTATATGATCCGTGTTCCTACAAGTACATCATAACTACAGGTGAGAGTTCACTATATGATCCGTGTTCCTACAAGTACATCATAACTACAGGTGAGAGTTCACTATATGATCCATGTTCCTACAAGTACATCATAACTACAGGTGAGAGTTCACTATATGATCCATGTTCCTACAAGTACATCATAACTACAGGTGAGAGTTCACTATATGATCCATGTTCCTACAAGTACATCATAACTACAGGTGAGAGTTCACTATATGATCCATGTTCCTACAAGTACATCATAACTACAGGTGAGAGTTCAATGCTCGATCCTATCATCTACATATACATTACATCGTCAAACAAGAAAACACTGGGTTCACAAAAAGAGATCAAATTTAAAAAGCTATCGAGTAGTTCAGTCATATTTAAGATATGGCATGCCTTGAATAATAATTGTTATAATGCCGCTAAATCTGCTAAAATAGCATGGGAAATACTTTTTATGTGAAGGAGATGCGTCTGGTTTAGGCAAAAATTCCTGCTGGAGCGCACCACAGCTGTCGGGATAGTCGGGAATTAAGAGTACTCGAAAATTAATGAGTTTTGCATCGAACAACTTCCATCGATCACTCAGAAAGGTTAAAAAACGTATAACGGATTTAGTTTTCATATAGTCAGGAAATACCATAAAGTTCAATTGAAACCCATTCTAAATCTACGTCTATAAGATACATTTTAAAGTACACACTCAAAACGATTCAGGGTCTCACATGCAACTACAACCAATTTCTAGGGATTTCAGTTTGAAAATCGAGATATATGCAAAACAAAAAAACTGAGACAGAGGCATGATGTTTAATACGCGCGCGCATTGCAGCTGACGGCTCGTCAGCCGATCCAATTTTACTATATATGGCGCGGGGTAGTAGGCCAGCAATACAAACAGCTATATCCAAATAAATATTGGTTTCCTTTCTGTAATTTTTACCCATATTAAAATGAATGGGAGGACGGCTTGACAGACGGAATAGGTATAAAAAAAATTCAGTTACTTGCATTATTAATTCATTTACACCTCACCCGAAAGATAAAGATTGACTTGAACAGTCTATGTAATTATTTTTGTTAACAAACGAAGAGAAATGACGTCAGAACACTTTTGAAAGGAGCGAAATTAAGCCGTTTTGGTGTAGACACAGTTGACTGCACACCTATACCATTGTCCCTGATTGGGTGAAAGCTAATGGGCTGAGCAGCGATCGCTGGCGGACATATCGCACATGCCAGTAAATTCTGACTGGATTTTCTCTATATATTAGATATATATATATATTATGTAAGACCATCTACATGTAATTCACCGAATTTTGAACACTTAGCTACTTAATTCGAAAAGTATCTCCTGAATTTCCGGCTGCAAAATGGTTGTATGACGTTAGCATTCAGGAGGAATCCCGCATTCATTTTAAGAGCGTATCCTGTCAAAATGCCGCTTCGGTTACATTCTAGTTTCTGACCATCCAGTAATATGTGATTATTGTTCGGGAACACATTCATGAATGCGCATGTATTGTCATTTTTACAAAATACATGCCGGGGACACCTTGGACTTTGAAAATTACTGAATTAGGTTTCTGATAAAAAGCATTCTGAACATGGTAAAAACTTCAGACTCTATATGTAGTATCTTAATGTTCAATGGAGTTAACTCCCCACTGCTCCATTGTGTGTGTCTATAGAGGGCGCTGTCATTCGATTCATTTGTAAACATGGCCACCGCATTGAGAACAGTGAGAGAGAACAACTCTATTAAATCAGCAGATTAAAAGTATAGCTGGTGCTTGGGAAACATAATTCAACTATAGGTAAGTGACTTATCGGTAAGTAATCAACTTTGCAAGGATTTATCACCGCTCAGTATAAGCCAAAGTGGATAAAACGAAAAGTTCGTGTTGGAAGCTGGGATTGCACTGACCCTTCAGCGATTCAGTCATTTCATGATTTCAGCGAGTCGCCTTTCGAGCATGAAATAATCCGCCTTTTGCGCTATTCGTAATGCCGGTTTCGGCCGCAAGGTGGCGCTAGCGCTCACGGCACTTTGGTCTGTTCCGGTTGTCTGCTAAACATGTGCAGGAGGGAAGGCGGGTATTGTATTTCGCCTCGTTTCGTCAGATTTTCTCACTGATGGAGACGTCCTTGGTAGTTTACGTAAGTATAGTCATCAAGTCTAATTTTTACTCGTTTGTACCAGCATAATAAAAGCCGCTTTGTCAATAAATTGGGCAATGAAAGCTCGACGTTGTTGTTGCTATAAAACATTTGTTTAGTTATAGTAGAGACTTGCGTGTCATTGACTCGGGGATAAAGGATTTTTTTTGCAGAAGAAATACATGGTATAATAATTAGATAATTAAAAAATTAAAAATAAGTAGCTATTAGTGCAAAAACTACTTCCTCAGTATTTATGAGAAGTTAGAAGACATATGGCACATTAATTTCCTGTTCAGTGTGTCTTTTCACAATAAAATTATGAAACACTACCAGCTGTCCCAACTGAGGCGGGTTGGGTTCTTGTTTATCACATTATAATCATACAGCTACATTAACAGCTACATGGTAGCCGGGTTAACTAATAATCCGATTATTTCTCACAGTACTTGATCAAACAAACTGGCCCCTGCTGATTGTTTTCAGTAGAGTGTGGTTTAATCAGGCTGAACTGCCGGCCACCCACCATGTTTTATAACAACAACAACGACGAGCTTTGATTGCCCAATTTGTTGACAAAGCGGCTTTTATTTTGCTTGTACAAACCAGTAAAAATTAGACTTGATGACTATACTTACGTAAACTACCAAGGACGTCTCCATCAGTGAGAAAATCTGACGAAACGAGGCGAAATACATTACCCGCTTTCCCTCCTGCACATGTTTAGCAGACAACCGGAACAGACCAAAGTGCCGTGAGCGCTAGCGCCACCTTGCGGCCGAAACCGGCATTACGAATAGCGCAAAAGGCGGATTGATATTTGCACTCGTGTTGAAGGTATAGGACTGGATTTATTTTTCATACATCAAACTCGAAGTTACATTCTATCAAATTATGCCAGCAACATAACTATATTTGTTGTTCCCTGAATCAATATAGACAATAAATTTATTGCCATATTTATTTATTAGCAGGTATTAGGTGTAAAGGCATTTAAAGTATCCAATGAAGATGGAATAATGTTTACTTGGAAAACAAGTGGTCTTTCAATCAAGGTTTGTATCTGTACACTGTGTGTTGACTTGTGTCATCTGCCATGGGCCCAATATATGCGTACGTCTGATTACTGTTGTTCTCACGGGCCTGATATATGCACACGTCTAACAACTCTTGTTCTCACAATTCTACTCCCTTTAAATGGACCAAACTTTGCCCGGCGATCGACATGAAATCCAGAACCATTTGAAAAGCCCTCATCAACACTTCAAACAAGAAAACTGTATATACTAGGCCCATGGCGTCGAGGAAACAAGATGCCCTGTTCATTTGGTTAATTTAACCCTACCTGGCTTGGAGTTGGGGGGGGGGCAAAATGGCCCCTTCCTCCTACCAAACTTTCTGTGCTATCTCCCGAACGACAAAAAATAAATGGAGAGCTGAAACTCCTTATATATTATGATATTGCGGTAATTTTGAGTCTATTTGCATGACCCCCGAGGATCATGAGCAAATTCAAAATGGCGACCACGTGGGGCACCAGTAAAGTGATTTTTTTCGTCATATTTCTTCAAAATTTCTGCTTTTCCGCGATGAAAAGTGGATAAAAACTATTTTATTTCACATCACATTAATATTTACTAATTTGTCATGCAGTTTTTGCGGAGAAATTGCATAAATAAAAAAATCGGAAAATCTGACCGAAAAATCGACAAAAAATGCCGTTTTTGAAAATGACGTGACTGTGACGTCATCGAAGCGGCCATCTTGGATTTTTTTTTACATTTTCTGGTAGAGCTTGACCCAAGGGTATGGTGTGGTAACTTTCAGTCCCCTAGCTCAAGGGATAAGAAAAATAATTAGGTGGGGGCATTTCGGCCTCCCCCAGGCCAGATAGGGTTAATTGAAAGTCGATTATAGGTAAATATGCGATATTATTGTCTCGGACAACCCAGCGTCACAGCTGGCTGTTTCTACCCGTAACTGAGGTACGACTTCCATGAGATCAACTTTAGGAAACACAGATAAATTGCCTATAGAAACATGCAAATACGGGACCCCACTCATTGTGTGAATTGGTAACAGGGTAATGGATTAGATTGGCTTATGTACCTCACGTGGATACCAGTTATTCTCTCCTGCAAGGAGAGGAAGTTACACCTGGAGGTGAGGAAATGTTACAATCACTGAATGTCTGAGGAAAAACTGTGATATCCTGTTCATTTCTAATAGGTGGGATGTCCCACCAGTTGTGAGGGAAGGAATGCCAAACCAGTCTTATTTTTAGCTTAGTTAAAAAAAAATCATCTGAAGTGACGTCCTGACATGTACACCATAAACTGACATTGTTTCAAAATGATTTCAAGTGTCCTTTTGTTCAAATGCATATTTATTTTCGCATAATACTACATGTACACAATGAAAGTTCTAACAATAATGTGAGCAGTTTCAGCTTGTTATGATTTGCTTATTTGGATAAATTCAAAATTTCCCTTAGACAAAAATGTTCTTGTTATTTACCGGACATGTTTCAGGTCCAGCCCCTTAACTTACTGTACATGAAGGCTTCAGAGTTTCAAATATATTCCCAGTAACAGATCATAATGGCTTCTGTTTAAATGTTTTATAATACCCTTTTATTGTCTTTCAAGGTGACTTTGCATGGTAAAACAGGTTCCTGGTGGGACTGCAGTCTTCCCGAATAATGATGATGGATAAAATCACAAGGTTGTATTTTCCAAAGAATCAGTATGGCAACACCCTTTCTAAACCCAGAGGCGACTCTCATTGAACCAGGTGGAAATAGCTGCTACATAACATGATACAAGGTACCATACCATTCTTTCCATTTCATATAATGGTGCTATTAATGTTATGAGAAAGTGTAGAAAAAAAAGAATATGTAGATGTCAAGTCGCCTGATTTATTGTTTTTCTTCATTCTAATTCGTGTAACCCAGGTACATAATCTTGCACAAAATTGAAGTTAATCCTTTTAACAATAGATCTGTGATGATAGCACTGGCAGGTGCATTGAGATGTGACTCGTTCTTCCACTCTGTTTCCTTTCTCTTTAGGAGGGGGTGGGCTTTTAAACTAAATTGACACCTGTGTAAACATGGATCAAACTATCCCACTATTCGAATAAAGGACAATTATGCTTACATTTAAGATTTACCTCTATTTATATCTCCTACTAATCTCTCATTGTTATTTATTATTTACCTATTTATTTATTTATTTATTTATTAACTTAGCGCTGGAAAAGATATTCAATAAACAAAGTAATGTACCGCGAAAGTCAAATAAAACATTGAGTTGATGGGCCGCGAAATCCGAATGGGAAGCGGCCCTTAAACTACAATTTCAATCAATCATTTAAGATCATTCTGACAACTTCAGGTCAAAAGTGGTCCAGTTATCATTGATTTAAAATATTTCCTATGCTGAAGAGATAGGAACTTGAGTAAAAGAACGATTGCTTGGAGCCATTTCTCAAAGCACCTGTCAGTGTATTGGCGCAGATCTATTGTTGAAGGACTAACTTCAACTTTGTGGAAGTCCGGGATTGAATGATCAATTTTGTTCTTGCATAACATCAGACAGCGGAGGGAGTGGAGATAATTCATTTTTGGCTCGCATACATCAGCTATGGGAGCCTATATAATGCGACCTCCATTCGTCTCTCAGTCTGATGTCTGTCCTGTCCTGCTGGGCAAAGTCTTTTCCCCTTTGCTTGGGCTACATTTTCTAGGTTTGCAAAACATAGTTATTGGACACATCCATGCATTACATGTGGGGGGTATGTAGTCTACCATTTAATTAAATTCTCATTTTTGTCTTTTGTTCATTTCATAATTTATTTCCTCAGACGGTTAAGTGAACAACGTTCCTTTGTAAAATTTGACGCTGATCGAAATTTCTGAATAATGTTTTGCTTAGCCACTCATCAATGCTAATTGGATGTTGTTTTTATCTCATTTAGGTGACTGTCAAACAGAAACCGGAATGCTATCAAGGCTCAACTCAACCGAGAGCACAAACGCTATCATAACCAGTTGGATCAATAGTGATCCGAATAAGGATTTCTTTCATACTGTCACATGTGACATTCGTGTTGCTACATGCTTGAATGGGCTTGAGATGGACTTGGGAATTTGGGTCCTTTCGTTTATCTGTTCGTCCAACTGTTCATTGTTCAGTTTATCCGTCTTTCAATTTCCAGATGTTGAAATTAGAAAAGCTCAATGAATTCTTTCCAGTTTTGGCATGTAGATACATGTACCATGAAACAGGATGTCAATTGTGATCTTTCTTGTCATCAGGTGGCGCCATGTGGGATCCCAATTGAAATTACGTTTCTAACAATAAACATGAGAAAAGGACAAACCACCTCAACGAGCAGTTCATTTTTAAAGGATCACGTGACTCTAGTGGAATGCATAGATCCTGGTCGCCTGGGATTGCGGTTCAGTAACATCCGTCGATATGTGGTGCCACCTGGTACCCACTTGAAATTCCATATACTTGCGACCTCTTGCAGTGGGATATCAGACCAACGTCACAAAACATTGTTGCAGAAACTTATAAAACAGGGCTATTCCACCAAGCGCCTCCACTCAAAGTTTCTCAAATTTGGCGATACATATCGCATGCTGATAGCAAAATACGAACGTAGCGTGCAAGATCTATGGCGCTACGTTTCGTAACTTGTGTCTAATTCCGCTTAACCCGGGGCTAGGGCCGTATGAACCCATGTACTTCAAGATCCTCATGGTACTCATATGAACAGTCACAATCAAAAGCGTGACTGAGATACATCATTCTTTAGATGACGACTTTACAACGAATATTATGGATTAAGAATACTGATCAGCGATACGGATTTGATATTTTGGAACATCATGATGTCTTGCCGGCATCATTGAAAACTGTTGACCGCTTCTCTCTTGCAGGAAACAAGCCTATGTTTATGTATACTATGATTGTCTTTTTGAATTTGGTGCTAATACTGTTATGTGGAAAATGGAATAGGTCTTTGGATTATGGACGCGGATATTCTCTAATGGACGACGGCTGGATTATGAATGACGGACTAGACGCTTGTAATCAGACCGGCTGTGTATTATTGATTTTATGTTTGCCCCTCTGTATTCTTGGAGTATAAGCTTATATGTTTATATTATAACTGGAGAAAAATAAAATGTCTGTTTCATTTTCAATTGGTTATTCATGTTATTTGATATGGAAGTGTTGAACATTACAAGTTGATTGTGTTGCATACAACAGGTTGAATATTATCTAGACCAGAACTCGAAAAATCTGCTCGTTGGTGAATAGCTCTTGGTGAATAAGGTTTCGAAAAATTGGTTCACTCGCCACATTGGCGAGTAAATATTTGTGCCGTCCCATTAGTTAATCGCCATGCGGTCGCCTACGATAAATGTTGCCTGTATCGCCTTAAGATGAAACTATGATACTGTAGGATCCTATGGGAATTCTATCAAAATATAGAAAGTGGTGATTTAGAATATAGAACTGTCCTATTGGATCCTTTAGGACTGTCCTATAGGATGTCCTATAGGATCGTATAGGACAGTCCCATAGGATCCTATAGGACAGTTCTATAGGAATCCTACAGGTCGTCCTATAGGGACGCTCAACGGTACAACTACATGTAAGTGTTTTTGATGAACATGAGATTGAGACTTTGCGAAAGAAAATAGACTTTGCGGAAGTATATAGTATACAAAATTGCACATTATTCTGCATTATTCAATACTAAGTGCCCAGACTACCACAGACTAAGGGGAAAACACAGATCAAATCACGACCAATAAGTGCACACTGTAGGACGGTGCAACCATATTTTGCCATCACTGTATGATATTATCTACAACTTTATGAGAAATCTGGAATGAAAACATTAAAATTCGCCAAAATGGCTGGCTGGTGCATCCTGAAAAAGTTCAAACAGAAAAACTCTGTGAATGTCTGTGGTATAATAAGTGAATGTCTAACGAATTACTTAATGCGTTGACCCTCAATCCGCAATGTACTTGTATCGAAAATCGATCCTTATTCCAACAGATATGCTCTGCTGTCGTTAATCCAGGCAAAATCCACGAGGAACGTCTGTGCTAATCTACTTTTTCACCTTTTCCTGGAATAAGTGACAATTGTTCTCTTTCGAATTTGACTGCGGTTTCTAGACACATTCTTGTCATTGATCGCTCGACGCGTGATGCGTTTCTGCGTCCAACATGGTTGATTGACGAAATTAGCGTCATCAAAAGTGGGATGTTGTCCGATATGTTCACGAATACAGCTTTTGTTTACATCGATCACAAAGGTTGAACACCACGTGACGCACTTTTGATCAATATCCACAATATCAACAAAGAAATGTTTGGCAGCCCTCGATCCCATACTCTTCTACACATTTTAGATGACATTCAGTGTTTTAATTTTACGCCATCTACAGCAGCTTCTGTAACTTTATGGGAGATTTAGCTTAAAAGTGATTTTTAAAGCCCCCAAATTTCACCCCCAAAGTAGACTTTAAATTATTCATCGTATGAACCAATTTGGAATCTACGATTCTTACATTACGGGACACTATCCCAATTTGTTTTACAGCTGGGCCTTGTAGCAAACCTACGACGGCGCTCCACACAAATAAGTGACGTTCCAATCAAAATTTGATCACAGACAGCTTTTTAAATTCGAAAACTCGTAATAAAATTCGAGTGCCGTTTTATCCAGTTAATGCGCGTAGGTTTGCAATGACGTTCCTTAGATTTACCTAAGCTAATGATAGCATACTTGATGGCACAATACTAGAACTGCAAGTAGATTGCGGATCATAGCTCAACATAATAAAGAAAAAAACATTTGTAGATCCGTACATAGACGAAAAAATTCACAATCCAATTCGTTTCGCTTCTATCTGTTCAATGCTGAATGTTGGTTAATGTTGTATGTTGCTGAACTAATCGTTCATAATTGGACGGAAGCGTGTTACTTTTACTCGGAATAATTTTGTGAGTGACATTATTTATGTTGCTTTTACTTTCAATCCACCGCTTTCCACAAATTGAAGTCAAGATAGTGAAGTTGCAGACTCGAACTGACAATATAACTAGCATATCAATAGCAGGATAACGGGGGTAACGTTAATCAAATGGTGCCCCCGATCTGTTCATATGGATATGAGGCTTTTACCGGAAGGGTGTTCCTTGTAACTAAAATATGATACGTCAAGCTGATATTATATTTGCACATAATATATCAGAAAGTTTGATGATTTGAATGAAATAGGATTAGTTCTGGTTTGAGGTGGCAAACTCCTGTTAAAATTTTATCATCCCTCCATGAGCGCAGAACATTTTCTGATTACACATACATCCGATATTATACTATTATCACTAGCAATTATTTCGAGCCTGATCCTTCTTCATGTAGATTACAAGGAAGACCAAAGAAGGCGATGCGTTTATGCGAGAAAAAAACAAAATCTTGCTGCTATTACGATTATGAAGATTTTTTTTCTTAAATTTTGCACTAAAAGCTGTGTATCATATTTAGAAAATAACCATGTTTTATAATGTCAGGAGTGATATAAAACAGCGTCGATGAACGTTTCAGCTTGGACATTTGTCTATATTCGTTTTTTGTTTCGTATAAATTTATGTAGGAACATCACAAAAACGGACAAAAGCACAATTCCAAAAAGTTCGTTCACGCTGTGTCAGGTCAAGTTTACATGTGACATTTTTAAAGTATTAAACTTGGGTATGTTTTTTGCATGAATGACAGCGTTATGTGTAGAACTGAATAAACAATCTTTGGCTTCACTGACGTAAGAGTAAGCGGACGTTATCTTTAAAGAAAAATCAATTTAACAAACGAGATCGGTTTATTTCCGAGTAAACCTAAGATGTCCTCTTAATTTATGCAAAGGTTTTCGAAACCATCACGCCTCTCCTCTAGGTGTCAATTTAGCAAAAACATTATAATAACGATTAATTTGCCTGAAACATCACATAGTGCAGAAATACGAGACATACCTCTGACTGAGCTGGTCAGACAGAACATTGATCCGAGCACGATCCACATTACAGCAGTGACCAGCCTGTATCTCGTCTTCATCCCCAACAGTTATTCATCCTCACGTCTCGTTAGCTTAATGATAACTCTAGAAGTGTAGTAGCTGTCACTTCCTGTCGTGACACAACGACCCTCGGTATAGATTTACTCCGTAGTGCCAATTAGTTGTAAACCATGTTTTAGAAATTATCTTATTATAAATGAATAACTCATCTCATTGTAATATGGAAGTATATTTTTATTGACCGACGGGCCATCCGTGCTCAGAATATGTAAGTGGGTTTCAGAGGAATCACTCTTTTTCAAAGTGTTTCTTATTAAAAGTATCTGATATTTGTACCTGGCCTAATACAATCACGTACGACATCATCGAATAACACAGGTTTATAATAAATATGTTGGCAATCAATTGTTATGCAAACAGAAAAAGACCACGTTTCAGGATAATGGTAGCTGTAGGTAACGTTGACCGATAATATTCAATGAGATAACGCATCTTCAGAGAAAGAAAGAATACCGTTGCCAGAACGACAGGGCAAACATGACATAAACAAAAATTGCTCGAATTGTGTTCTTAATGAAAGCATGTGCTTTGCGAATAATTATCATATATATCGAGAAAATACATATCGACTTCTGTGCGCTGGGGAGAAATCGCGAAATTGAACGGAGTAGCATGAATACAAGTAGTACTGATAAATACTCTGGGCGTTTTTTATTTGGATTTAGAAGCTTGGAATTAGTAATCAAGCGGCATGGACAAATAATTGTTAATTTGTTATACTAATGCGTTTGCAGGTGGTTAGTTCAGTCCATTCTAATTAATCTGGGACATGATGCGTTATCACGTTGTTATTGACTATACATAGATGATTATTTAATAAATCCTGTCCCTGCAAAGGGGCATAGGTATTCGAACTTTCAAGACATCCGCAATTGGTGATCAATCTATAAATCAACCCCTGCATAGCTTTTCTACCTTATCTCCGGAACGGGGAAACGAGAGAGTTGAAACTTTATGACTTTTCCGCGAATCTTATTGGGGTTAATTCGAAACTATTTGCATAATCCTTGTAGCAATGAGTCGTAGGTAATCCAAGCTGGCGCCGACGAGGTACCATGGAAAAGTAACATTTTCGCTCTTTTCTTTTCACTTTTTCACATTTTTCTTGCCATAAAAGAAACAAAAGTATTTTATTTCGATAGAACTAATTTTTCGATATTTTATTCATATCGTTTTGGGAGGAAAATTACAAAAAAAATAATAATAATTCCCAAAATTGGGTCGAAAAATATTCCGAAATAACTTTCAGGAAAATTCTGGCAGACATGTTGCATTTTTGACATTGTAGTATGTAACTCCAAAATTGAGTGCAATAAATGTCGATCTACCAAAGCCCCAGGTGTAATGAAAATATTCCAGGATAGGGGGTAGGGTTTTCCTGGTTGTATATTCATTTTGCAAAACAGTTGATTCTACCTTGTGAGAAATGTCTGCCTATGCTAAATATTTATTTTATATTGTGGTTTATCCTAGCCTAAAAACAGAAAACTTCATCATTTCGGAAAAAGCTCTCCGCTCTTTCTTGTTAAATCTAGTTATGAAGGTATTCTATGGTCTTACCAATAGACACTTAGCAATTTCCTATGTGCAACATTTTTTAACAAACGGTCATAGATGACGACTTTACAACAAATATTATGGATTAAGAATACTGATCAGCGATACGGGTTTGATATTTTTAGAACATCATGATGTCTTGCTGGCATCATTGAAAACTGTTGACCGTTTCTCTCTTGCAGGAAACAAGCCTATGTTTATGTATACTATGGTTGTCTTTTTGAATTTGGTGCTAATACTGTTATATGGAATATGGAATAGGTCTTTGGATTATGGACGCGGATATTCTCTAATGGACGACGGACCAGACGCTTGTAATCCATTGACAGATTTCGACATCCAAGAACACATTTCATATGAGGCCATTATCTCCAATTTCAAAATCAAAGAATATATATTAGCAAAGATAGATTGCAAATGAGAAACAGCAGTGATGATACTAACAAGATATCATGCTGTTCCAATGATTTGTATCTCTGACCATTATATACTCCTGCAACCATATTTCAGTGTGATGTGAAAATGATCATCATGTTGATCTTGAATTACATGCCGATAGCATCTATACGGCTCCTAGCCCGGGATTAAGAGCAACACATTATTAAAAATTTAGGTATTAAATGTCTGTATATTGGTTGGGCCTTATCCCCGTATAGATTGAATGTATTCGATCGGCGCAGCAGAGGAGGGGCAAATTCAGGATGGCAATGATGAGACAAGCTGAAATTTGACTTGGACACGGTACATTTTTTGCCTTTATTTCAAATGCATATATAGCAATGGTTATTATAGCAAAGGGAAATCACCCTTTATCTGAGTCAAATGTCTGGTGAATGTGCTGTTTCCTGTCTGCCAAATTTGAAACTTTCGTTGATGGTGGACATATATCAATTTTACTAATTCAGGTTATGCATGGTCTTATTGCAAGAAGGGTCATTTAAGGGCAATGTATGTAACATTATTTTGTTTTATTTTTAAATGTTCCACAACGGTTACATATTTGGGTCATTTCCTCACCTGGCTTATCCTTGTATATACAGAAAATGTATCAGTATACAAGAATGAAAAGAGTTTGACAATTCCAGGTCATGTCTACTACAGCATCATCACTCAGCCACTCTCTAGAACTAGAGGGCTGAAATGATATAGAATATTTAATTTGAGCAAAATGTGTAGTGGTGCAATAATATACACAGGGGAGATTGACAAGTTGTTTATGGTTTTGACTTCAGCCCTGAGACCTACACGATTTGATGTTACAGCCATGCCACCCCTCACCCCTCCTGCAAATATTTCGTTACCCCTGGGGCTAGGCGGCCGAATTTACTACACTATATATTTAGGTCAAATTATATCGGAAATGTAAAACGAATCAAGATGGTTGCCAAAGAGACGTTAGTGACGTCATCTGCCCGTAAAACAAATTTTCGACCTCTTTTTCGGCTGATTTTTTCCCTTTCTTTCCCCAAAAACAGTTATAGCCAAGAAAATTGCGCAAATATTGACCGAAAAGATACGAAAGACGTGACTTTATGACGACACCCCATGTCCACCATCTCTAAATTGCCAAAGAACCTCTACGTCCAGAACTAGCAAATACCGTCAAAATGAACCCACTAGTTTATTTTCCTAATCCCATCAGGGTGAATTTAGGGAAGTAGGTAGCATTAAACTGTAAATAAGATATTATTTGTTGGAATTTTGCCGTTGACATCGAACCGGTGAATTATTGTGTCAGACATCTTGGAAAGAATGACCACCCAGGCTGAAACAGGACAAATCTGGAGTGCCTGCAGTCTTTAATCTGTTACCCATGATGTGTAGCACGTGTGTATCACGTTTCATGTATTTACCACAAATTGTACGCTTCGCTAATATTTCAGTACCTATCCGTTAGACTACATCTTCAAATTTCAGCTGAAATTTTATCCCAAATATGATTTTAAACGTTGCCAGCTAAATCGGTACATATCTGCCTGACATGTCATTTATTATGTACAACAGTTAGCAGCAAATAAAAACATAAACATCTTAGCAATTATTACATCATATCATATATTCATATTATAGATGCACGGTTAATATTGTAGCTTTGGTATAATATAGCGAATTTCATTTTTTAAATTCAACTTCTAAATTTACACGTGGTTTCTGTATGAAAAATGTGAAATCTATTTGTGTATTCTGCACATCATCATAGATTGAGAAATCACAACCAAATTACGTCCAAAGATATTCACAATTCAACGGGTTCTTTCAATCGCAACATGTATATTCAAAACTAATCTACGACTAGGACTAATCTAGGATAATCAACCTGAGAACTATGGGTATATTTTCCTGCGATCCCAGCTTGTTTCGGTTTCACCTTGGATATAATAGTTAGGATTTGTTGAGCAATCCCCTTAGAGATATTATCACTGGTTAAAAAAATACTTTTGAAGACAAATAGATTCAAGAGATTTTCACTGAAAGGTGAACGATGTAGTATATTCTTACTGCACATTCATACGCATAATGTACTGTGCGTGTATCACATCCTATTATTTTCTTGATTATAATATACCAGTATTCTCTTCCTAACTGATATTTCTTATTGTTCAAGAAGGTCGCTGTATGGGGCGTGAAACCATCAGTATGATAAAAATAATACACAAATGAATTCTGATTCCAAGAATTCAGAACGGATGTCCTGTTACATTGTAAATTCTTTTTAACAGGTTAGGTGTAGGATCGAGGCAATTGCCGAGAAGTATAGGGTGGGGTGAACATTTAGGGTGGTTTGATAGATTAGGGTTGTTAGACTAAGGGCATGATCGCTACTTGGAGAATAGATTTTATCCCATGTTAAAGTGGAAACTGGGACGATAACCTAAAACATTTGTCATGCAGAGTCATCCTGTTGTATCTCATCTGCCGGTATAAGAACAGTTCACATATGTTAGGAGGGGAAAATGTTTAATGTTGTGGGTAACCCTTTTGAATTCGAAATATTTCAGTTGGATCTTTCTGGCTTGAAGAGGCACATTTCTTAGTCAATACCAGAGGTAGGCTAGCGAAAAAAAAATTATGATGGATATCATCAAACCTATTAGGGCATTTATGTATTCATTTAGTCACATTGCTTATATTCGTGTGTAATATATTCCGTCTGAATACCATATTTTTCGTAACATTGTGATGCCGCAGATAATTGTGCAACTGCATGAAAAGAAACTGTTAGTCAACAAGCTTTCTCGTTCTCCATGAGAACAGCAAACAAACGTCCTTCTGTATAGCTTTCAGTGATGGCAATACTCAACCGCAGGACATGCTCATTGTATATAGAACAATCAGTAATACAATTCAACCAAATACACTGAATACATATGGATTTATTTTCTTCCATCGATGCAATCAATCTTGTAACTGCCAGTCTTCGGTAGCGAATTTGGACAACTATCTGAGGGAGGGGGTGGGGGTTTCTATCTGGCCATGGAGAGGGCATAAAAGACGTGGGGCGATCTGTATAGTTCCCTTGTTTCATGCCATATACAGATTTCGCGATTTATTTAACAGCTTTTGTGGATATCTCTGGCATATGACGTCATTGTGATGTAGAGCGAACATTTAACCAGCTATTTGAAACTTTATGGTAACGCTTCTTACAAATATTACGTGTGGAAAGTATTAGCCATCTATCTCTGACTGTAACGAAAAAGATAAGACGTGCAATAGCGTCGACTACCATCCACGCCACACCTTCCATCTCATCAATTCATTCCTCATTCAGGGGTGGAGGAGGGCGATAGGTTATATAACATGATAATTTATTCTAAAACATCCGAAACAGTTTCCTAAAATCAACAAACCTTTCAACGCTGAACACCAACTAAAGAAATTATGTTCCCTTAGCAAACCAGTCATGATGCCATATGCCGATATCACATGAACTATACCGTAAATGAATTAACACGAGAGGTGTGTTGATAATACATTATTATTCAGTTCATTATAATTAAGTTCATTCCGTTTAAAACCACACCACCGACTGCATCCATATCCATAAATTTATGTCCGGTTAGGTGTCTGCATGACGGATTAGCCATTTGGATACTGTCTCTACTTGGCGTCACATGATTAATCGAGGGGGAAAATTATGACACTAACTCCTTCGGTAATGTAGCTAGATTAAAACCTTGCCATACAAATTATTCGAGACTGGATTTAAAATTGAAATATAATTTGATATATCAACATACATACCATGCAACGGTAATGATATACAGTTGTCATGGTAGCCAGTCCTTCCAGCACTATATCAGAAAATGATCGTCTCATGTGCCTCTACACGTATAACACGTTTCATGGTCGTATAAAAAAATGAAAAATTCGGCCATAAAGACATGCCATACCGCAGGATTATTATAAATAGGAAGTCATTTACCTTATCTACATGTGACGTTATTATTTACACATCGATGAATACAGGTAGAGCATATTGCAGCAACAAACAAAGGCATACATTTTGTTCATATGATAAATTAAACAAAATTTGACAGTGAGAAACTGGCCTTACTGAGGCCTATAACATAAAAACTGCCCTTTCCCCTATTGATTCAGTATCACTGTCATGCCGAAGGATCCATACACATTGATGCAATATATGTCTACATATTTTATGCAACCCCTGTTTTTATCTTAGCCTGGTGAGTTATTATTAGAAGGTTAAGAAAATTTGCACTATTAGAAATGAACTAGATCTATCCCTTAATCTATGTATCTATCAACCTTTAAATTCTTGAACACTAATTATAAAACCAATCCGAATGTTTACTTCTTCGTGCTTAAGGTGTAATCGAGAGACCATTCCAAGAAACTTTACAAACCGAAAGTGCACATAACCTCCTGCAAGAACTTCTCGTGGACGACTGGAATAACTTCTAGCTAATCCGGGGAAATTGTGTCCTGTTAAAAAAATCGAATCAGAATTTTATATCAGTAATTTTAGCATCCAAGGCGAAGAAATAGGCATCAACTCAACCTGGATACAAATCTGAATTATGAATAATGTTTTAGAAGGATGGAAGACAAATGAATGTTCTTAAATGACTGTTATAGGCCTTATAAAACCCAACAGGCCATTTGCCACGTCGAGTAAGAGTGTTTTCTAGAGCCTTGGTAACATCAACAGAATTTTTTTTGCAAATGATACATCAAGAATAATTACTACCATAATGTCTGGTGTGGTAAATTCAACAACCCAACAGGCAGTTTGTATAAAAACAAATGTTCTCAAATAATTAACAAGGACTTACAAAGTTCAAATCTAGGTTGGTTATCTTTAAAACAGCTTTATTTCGTTATCATTTTAATTATTGTCATACCAACTGGCATCACAGTATAAATATATCCAGTATAATGGAAATGAAAAAAAACAGCCTTGCGTTTTGTTTCATGACCAGAACTTCAGTCACGAGCAGCTATCCCTTTAGGTAAGTCTCATTTGAACTTAGAAGTATGGGCCTAGGCCGCTTGTCGCAATACATACCGTGTCCCAATAACACCCCATTTTCCCGTAAGTACGATGGTGAGCGATGATATTTCCCGTGGTAATGGTTTATTTTGCGAAGTGTCAGAAATATTTTCGAAGATTGTATATCAGCATCACTGAGATATTCTATTTTATTCCCCAACAAGCAAATTTGTATTCGATATCAGGATTGTGATTGGTTCAAATGTCGGGTCGTATCAACCCATATAGCCCGAGTGATGTCTTGCTAATCCGGGTATATATATAAAAAACAAGTCACGTGCGATTGAAAACGACGGTCTCGCTTCGAAAGGTCAGCTGGCCTTATCTCATATTTATGAATAACTTTCGCTCATTCGTCAAAATTTAATGGAATAAAGTCATAGTGCATTATTTTTTGACTGAAGTTTCCTATACATAACTCGCCAGAAGGTATCATTTGTTCCAAAAATAAAAGTCGATTTCCGAAGAAAAGCAGATCGAAATTGATTGTGTTGTGGCGCGTCTCTCACAGTGCAGTAACAAAAGTGCGGACAGTTTCGTAACCGAAATTACCAGTTGGATTTGTTCGTTGTCCCGTTGGTTCTAAAGGACAGATCCTTTTCAGTAGTTTTACTATAAGATAAAAAAGGCTTGAGGGGTAATGGTTTCTCCCAGGTGTATGGGAAGTTACGACCATCTCTGAAATTCATACACCCTTCGACTGGCGCTTCAGGGTGTATCAGTTTCATGGAGGGTCATAATTTTCTATACACCCGGGGAAAAACCTCTATAACTAATACTATTAACTGTATTTCTCGTGGATTGCAGAAGGATATTCGGCAAAAAGGGTTAGATAAAGCTATACCATGACGCGCCTTCATTCAAAGTTCTCAAATATGGTATCACCAAAATGGTATCATCAGTTTCTTGTTTTGATTAAATGTTAATACTTGGTAGCTAATACTGTTGTTCAGAACCGGTGTCCTTCAATGACGTAGGTTTGAGAAAAATACAACTTGATCAAGGTATTTATTTAGGAACAGCCGGTGCCTACTCGTCGACTACAAAAATACAATGAAAACATTATAAGATACATCTACAGACAATTGAAATGAGGCTCTAGAGCGAGGGTATCTTGACGCTATGCGTAGACAATATGGGTGAGTCAGTGACTGAGTGAGTACGATTTAACGTCGCGTTCAACTATATTTCAGTCATATCATGACGTTGGGTCCTATTCCTTTTCCCCGTAGACAATAGGTGATGAGTGCAGTCACATTGCTTGAAATTATTTGGATGTTCTCATATGTCAGTCTTACATACAAGATAGTAGCCCCTCAGTCAATATTCAGTCGTCGTCCATTAAAGAATTCACGCGTCCGCGAACCAAAAATCTATTTCGTAAAGCAGCATTAGCACCAAATTGGTAATCAGTATCTGGAACGTGATGAGTTTTAATCTAGATCTGAGGGATGTAAGAATACTGTTCACGAAATTGCCGTTTGACCTTTCGAATGCGCTTGTAACCTTTCGCGTGTTCATGTAGCATGGACTAGCGACTAAAGGCTCACTCGCTATTTAGACTGACTCGGTTCACTCTCTGTATATTTGTCGGAACCAGATTAAGAAAACAACAAAAACAATCATAGTATACATGAACAGTTTCTTGCAAGAGATAATCGGTCAACAGTTTTCAAAGATGCCGGAAAGATATCACGATGTTCCGAAAAGATCAAATCCGTATCGCTGATCAGTATTCTTAATCCATATGATTTTCGTGGTAAAGTCGTTATCAGAGAATGATGCATCTCAGTCACACTATGATGTGCAGGTTCATCTGAACACCATGAAGATCTTGAAGTACATGGATTCATGTGGCCCCTAACTCCGGGTTAGGCGGAATTTGACACAAGTTACGAAACGTAACGCCATAAATCTTGCACGCTACGCTAGTATTTTGTTATCAGCATGCGATAGATCTCGCCATATTCGATAAACTTTGAGTGTAAGCGCATGTTAGTATAGCCCTGTTTTATCAGTTTCTGCATTAATGTTTTGTGACTTTAATTAAAATCGTCAAATTTAACACAGGATCTTTTTTTATTTTTTTTTTATTTTTTTTATACACACGTTTTTTTTTTCAGTATCAAATTTCATTATCCACATAATATAGTTATACATATAATACAAACATTTCGATATACCTGACACCAGCTGTGAAATAACAATGAGGATTACTTTGATTAAGTACACCACAGACAGTACGACTATATTAATATTATTTGTGGATAGTACCTTCAGTGTTGCATTTCAATGCTTTTTACTATATCCTTGTCTTACCTTCCGTGCGCATACGCGTACAAATTATATATAGAAATACATAGCAAAGGAAAACCTCACTGTATACATAGATATATACAACATATACTTGACTTATTTCAAGGTAGTTTGTCTGTATTTTGTTCAATCATATATAACATTTACGCACATTCGAAATTATTAACAAAACAAACATATCAAATTTTATACAAAACTTGCATAATTCTATGTGCCTGTACATTGTACCACTGTTATCTGGATATATTTTGTTATCCTTATTCTGAGGTATATTTAATAAATTCTTACAATATATCATAATGTAATACATAGCATACTTTCTCACCGATTTCTATATACATATAATAATAGTACGCATAAAAGCTATCGCGGTGAGACGCCTGTGGCACAAAGTTTATTTAACCTATTTGATATAATAATATGAGCATGACCCCCCCAGGCTCGCGCGCACACCCTCACGCACGCACACACACCAAATAAGAAAAAAAGTTGCAACAACATACCAGTCACATATCTTGAATGACCCCAGGAAACTAATGGACTGTATTCCCATCGAATTGGTATATGTCTAAATTGCATATCTCAAAAACATTATTTAAAACTTCCTTATTTATTGATATGCAGCCAGAGGGCCCCACTTCCGTTTGAAGAGCTCCTCCTTGTTATTTGTCGAGGCTATGTATTTCTCCACGTCTCTCCTCTTTAGTATCATCTGTTTTACTCCATCGAAACTCGGTTTCACATTACGACATCGGCAGGCGTATATATATTTTTTGGAAAGTAACATTATGTAGTTAATCAGCCAGGAGTTAGAATTGCCCATAATAACTTGGGATACCGAAGGTTTCTCCATGGAAATTTCAAGGTTCACAGCCCAATTCTGAAGATTGCTCCATATGTCTTTGGAATAGATACAGTGGTAAAATAAATGAATGAGGGTTTCTTTTTCCTGACCACAGAGCGTACAGGAATCGGAATCGGTCCTACCCCACAGTTTCAGGAGATAATTTGTGACTAGGATCCTGTGAACTATTTGATACTGAAAATACTGCAGCTCGGTTTCGTTTGTAGTAATACATATATTGCTATAAATCGTCGACCATATTAACCCATTTATATTTAATTCCTCTTCCCATTTTTGCTGATTCTTATTAGGTTTTATCTCATATTTTTCCAGTAATACTTTATATACAAATTTTACACACTTTTGCCTGATTAATCTTGTATATATATCCAGCTCTATAAAAGTTTTATTTTTTACGAAATTTCCGCTTTTTATATAATTCCTTTTTTCGGTTGGTATGTTATGGATTATGGCACAGTGAAGAATAAAATCAGCCCCTTTGATTCCGTAGTTGTTTTGAAGTTCCTTGAACGAAAGGAATGCTATGCGATCCTCGTTTAAAAGATCACTTATGCGAGAAATTCCGCATTCTGACCATTTATGTAAATCTCTCCATTCTGATTTTGGAGCCAAATCAAACAAGAGACTGTTAAAGGCGGTATAGTTATTATTATTTCTCTCATTGCAAAATGCCCAAGCCTTGAGAGTGTCGTACCAAAAAGGATTGGTAATGTCCTTCAGAATACTACTAATACTTGCTGCATCCAGGTTCCATACATTGCGTCCTACCGGCTGGAAGATTTTATTTACTAATGTACTAAGAACACTTTGACTGTCGGATATCTTTTGACCCACTTTATTTTTAAATACGATGCAAAAGATTTTATGTGTATCATATTCAGTCCCCGTTACTTTTGTCTGAGATGATCGTTTTCCGCTTAATTTTATCAGGCTTCCCGTTCAGCTGAACAAGGTTTTTTTCTAAATCAGTTATGAAAGATAGGTTAGGATCTGGCAGGACAGATAATAGATGCACTAAAAGTGGTATAACAAATGTTTTGATGATTGTGATCTTGCCTACCGGAGTTAAATTCCTTCTACACCAGCTTCCTAGAATTCTTTTAATTGACGCCAATTTTTCGTTATAATTTTTGTTAACGGTTTCTGTTACCGTTGGATAAAACCAGATTCCGAGTAATTTAAAACCTCCGGGATCCCAGTTGATTCTATAATGCGGGCAAAGCTTGACTGTACTTCCCTTTCTCCGTCCAATCCAGATAGCCGTGGACTTATCCACATTTAACCGGAGGCCAGACGAAGTTGCGAACATGTGCAGGAGACCCATGGCCCTTTCAAGTGACTCTCTAGATCCGTCCAGTATAAGAGTAGTGTCGTCTGCATATTGTTGGATTTTTATTTCAGAATTTTCGATTTTTATTCCCTGTATTGCGTTATCTTGTTTAATAGCAATGGAGAGTGTCTCGGCAACCAGGATGAAGAGATAAGGAGAAATTGGGTCCCCCTGTCGACAACCCCGATGGAGACTAAAGTATTCAGAAATAAATCCATTATTCATGACACCGCTTTTTGATTGATTTCGGAAGGTTTTTATCCACCGGATTAAGTCAACTCCGAAATTGAAAGAAACAAGCGTTTTCTCGATGTAATCCCAGGAAACAGAGTCGAAAGCCTTCTCAAAATCTATTAAAAATAAAAGACCTGGTATGTCATTTTCCTCTGTGTAATTCATCAGATCAAATAAAAGTCTGGTAATTTCCCCGATAAGACGCCCCTTCATAAAACCCTTTTGCGCTTCGTCGATGATTGATGATAAAATTTCTCGGATTCTGTTGGCTATACTAGTAGATATAATTTTATAGTCTATGTTCAGTAGAGATATAGGGCGCCAGTTCTTTAAGAATTTTCTGTTCTTACCTTCTTTTGGTAAGCATGTAATATACCCTTGTTGTTGTAGGGTTGAAAGTGTTCCTGTTTCAAATGCCTGTTGTTGCCTGTTGTAAGACAAAAATTCCAAGTTCTTCCCAGAAGCAAGAGTAAAATTCTGCAGGATATCCGTCGGAACCTGGCGATTTTCCAGTTTTCATTTGTCGAACAGCTTTAGTTAGTTCATCTAAAGTAAGCGGACCTCCACAGGAGTGTTTTTCTGCTTCTGTTAGTTTCACAGTGTGGTTTAAAAAGATATGATCATTTGATTCGGTTGTTTCCTGTCTCGCGCAATATAACTTCTCATAAAATTGTTTTAGTTCCTTCAAAATTTCGTCTGACTGATCCACGGTTCCGGTATTGGTTTCTATTTCTGATATGGTTTTGATTATGTTGTTTTTTTTCTCTAGAGAGCAGAAGTAGGCAGAGTTTTTTTCCCCATTTTCAATCCAATTTGCTTTTGACCTAATTATAGCCCCTTCGACTTTCCAGTTCCTTGCTTCCTCAAGCTCTTTTTTCTTTTGATCTAGCTTTTCTTTGCTTTTTTCTTTGTCTACCGTTGATGATTTGCATAGTTCATTTTCTAAAATGAGTATTTCATTTTCTATGTTCTTTTGTGCCTTTACTTTCTCCTTCTTCTTTGCCACCGAAAACGGAATAGTTACGCTTCTAATCTGTGTTTTGAGAAATTAAAAAAAAAATTGGTCGCTCATGTTTAAGTTTACATTTGTCAGGTCTTCAATATCACCCGACACGTAACATTGGGCAATTGCTTCTTTGATAGTTTGTTTTACTAATGTGATATACTCGGGATCGTCGAGAAGAGTTGTGTTGAACTTCCAATATCCTGGTCCGCGTGGGCGACGAGCAAAGCAATATTTGATGCGGACAAAAACATGGTCGGACCGGTAAGATATTCCGATATCCGCCTTTGCACCTAAAATAACAATATCTTCTGAGATCAAAAAATAGTCAAGGCGACTCTGCTTAATGCCGGAGCTTGTGTTTTGCCGCCAAGTAAAGCGGCGACATGTTGGATTTTGTCTTCTCCAGATGTCTTCTAGACCTAGCCGTACTTTAGCATCAAGGACTTCTAATCTGGCTTTCGGGTTATTGATCCGCACATAGTTACTAGTGTCCACAGAGAAATCCTGAACTAAATTCCAGTCGCCGCAGGTAAGGATCGTATCATTTTCCATTTCTTTTATGGATTGAAAAAAGTTTTTATAAAATTCGGGGTCGTCGACATTGGGACCATATACATTAGCTAGGGTTAGTTTAGTGTCCTGTATAGTGATGTCTAGTACAATGTATCTGCCCTCTTGATCTTGTTTAGATTTATGAAAAGTAACATCGAGGTTGTCTCTGAACAATATGGCGACACCTGTGCTGTTTGATTTTCCGTGACTATGAAAAGGTGTGTACTTCTGACCCCAGTCCCTCTCCCACGAGACCTCCGTTTCTGTAGAGCCATGGGTCTCCTGAAGACAGATAATATCGTATTTTTTTCTTTTTAAGCCAATGAAACACGTCGACCCGCTTCTTCTGATCAGAGTGGAGCCCTCTGACGTTCATACTGAGTAAAGTTACGTCACTGAAGACTGGTAAACGACACAAACATATTCATGGGTACTGATGGCTTTCAACAAGATGTTATTTGTTTCCAGCTTTGTTAGTAAAACAGGACAGGCAGTGTTACAACATACAGACAGTAAAAACAACATTCCACAGCAAACACGGAAAAAATTGGTGGCTTAACCCGCGCCAAAAATATAATGTAATTCTCACCATGACAGTTGTGAGATCAGTTATAGACATAGTCCCTCTAATAAATGAGAGTTCACATGCTTAAACCATTTCAGAAGACTCTCACTGAATAGAGAACGGAATGATAAGAGAGTAATGGGTGTATATTATTTCTGATCGATACTGTGTATATTTAATTTATAATTAATAAAATCTGTATTATAGTGAAAGGCCATATATAAGCGTATTAAAATGTCCTTATTAAGCGATCCTCGTAATGACCTGATAAAGAAGAAAGAAAGGAACGCGCACTGCTTTTTTGTCATTTGTGACAATAAGATTTGCTTAAAAAGGCGTTTATTAATTGTCTATGCCATAACTCCCTCGGAAATACGGCTTAGGTATTGCAGCATGTTTGTGGTATAATTTTAATATGTGGGAGCATTTTAACTTGAAAACCTAGTATCCCCAAAAATCGCGCTACGCTCAAAAACAAATACTCGCGCGGTTCAACCGTTATTTCGTCAATTTACTTGGCACGTCGTTACTTCCTGGCTATGGCAGGGATTTATGCGAACAATAGACTTATTTCTTATACTCACAAACAGTTGGCCAGACGAGGCGTACTTGCAAGGCCTATTGTTGTCTCATCAAAAGAGTTAGGTGGACTGAACTGTGTACATTATATGAATTACATGTAGTACTGAGCTCGGTTGATAGTCCCTCATGATTGTGTTTGCAAGAGAACACAGTGATTGTGAGCAAGCTTGACCTAGAAAGTTCACTCAAATGATGCATTTAAGGCCGAGATATTACTTAAAATTTTTAAGCTTATCTGACATATTCAAATTTTCTTTTTGGTTGGTTTGACAGTTGGTTCATACTTTATGTAAGAATCACGAGACAATGCATACAATAGCCAAGTCTGGGGATACAATAGCCAAATCTGGGGACAACAATGTGTCTAGACATGTGCCTTTTCAACGACACAAAGACCCAGACAATAGTTCCTACATGAAGTATCGACCACACAGTTGGCCGGATTTTCATGTCTTGCCGTGCAGATTTAATAGAGGAAACATATACATTTAATATTGATAATGAAACCCACTAAAAGAATATTGGACAATACATACTTTGTACAAAACATACATGTATAATAGAGGCAATTCAAAACCAGCCCATATCCAAACTGGCACATGTGCGACGTCTTTCTTTAGGAAAACACGCTTATAATTTAATGACAACACGATGATCAATTTGCTGCAATATCGATTTGTTAACACGACTGATATGTTCTCGATACAAAGTGGTCTGGGCTGGTTTGACATTAGTAACTAGGTTCTTTGAAACAATTGACACAAACAAATCTTATTCCACATATTTACATTACATTAGCAATGCGACATACACTCTGGTAGCGCAATGTGTAAACCATATGATAAACCGACCAAAAACTGCCACGCATAAACGTCAGGAACATAAAAGCCAATACGGATGTTAACGGATGATAATAAAGGCATAGACATTTAGCTGCCTTTTCAGTTTTATCCGATTTTCAATATTTCGGCGTTAAGACTCGTATGTATAGCTATATATGGCCGTATCTCTTTTGTAGTGCTGGTTTTGGTTGGTTTGACATTCTTAGCTGAGTTATGTATTCTATTCTTGAATAGATGTCGAACAGTAAATATAACAGTGCAATATGAATACAAAAAAAACCTGGTTTTAAATCAGTTCAAACCAACCCCGAAGAAACTAGCAGTTTCATGTAGGAATATAAGCTCACTGATATGCTTATTTGTTCACATTTATAAGCCCCTATACGAAGGCTTTTTTGTCGATTGTGTAAAAGAATTTATGATTGTGCATGTAGGACTCGTGGTATTTTTGCTACATTTCTCCCAGTTTAAGTGATGTTTTCCATCAATATGACATATTTGAGCTGGTTTGATGTCAGATTTTATAGTTGCACTAATTACGCCGATGATAATATGAAGGTTTACACATTTGCTCGTTCCACAGTACTGCGTTTATGTATTAATTAAATATTAAACGTAAAAACAATCCACGCATAGATTAGAGGCGGTCATCAGTGAGTGGAAATTTTAAATTTTAGTAACTAATTGGGGCACATTACTCACATTCCTTGACTCAATATTCATCGGGATTTATAGCCCAGCGTGTCGAACTGTCTCTGGCTTTGTACCTTGGGGTGGAGCTGACAAAACGTCCTTGGAAACTGGATGGTTGATCTAGGTCGTCTAGGTCCCTGTTACAGGTGATGATGGTGGGCCGAGCAGCTCCGCACAATTTCACATAGATCCGCCCATTATGTGACCATGCAGCGTCGATATGGTCTTCGGCCGTAGATCTGTTTACCGCTCGCATTAGTCCAATACAATGGGTGACTGACAGCCTTTCTTTTATTATTTGGATGTTCGATTGGGCTGTACGGACATGGTAGACATCAACATATTAAAGGAGGACGTATTCCAGTCACATTATATTGGACTACCGCTCGCATCAACAGGGCTTGATTGGCTCGGGTCAGGTCTTCCCGTATTACTATTCCTGACCCCTTCAATTGTTTCCTTCTCGCAATGGTCTCAATTTTGGTTCGCCGACTCATAAATTTAACGAGAATGGGTCTCGGACGATCGGAGGGTACTCTTCCTACCCTATGGGCGACATCTATGTCGGTTGGAGCTACATTCATGTGTAATTTCGTGTTCAGTAGCTCAGTTGCCTTACGTGCACAATCATACCAAGTTTCACTTGGTGTGTCACCCTGCAAACCCCAAATCCGAACACTGGCTAGTCGTGTATATTGTTCTAGCTCGTTGGACTTTGTCTGGTTCACCCGTGCAACCTCGATAGCTCTTGTAGCCTGTTCGCCCGATGATTCAATTTGTGAATTAGCTTTTTTTAATTCCTCTTTCAAACTATCATTTTCGCTGGCTAGTCTATACACTTCACTTTCAAGTTGTTCAACTCGTTTTGTGAATTTTTCGGTGATCTCGTCTTTAACTTTCAGCAAGACTTTTTCGAGCTCCGACTTCGATATCGACCCCTCTTTTAATATAGCTAGCTGTGTATTTATGTCTTTTAACATGTCGGCTACTTCCAGACCCTCGTTCGCGTTACTAGCCTGTGCTCCCTCCATTGTTTCTTCTGTAGTGTCGTTATTTTGTCCCCTATTCAGTTTTTTTGTTTCTCGTTTGGCTCTGTTTCGTTCACCTTTGGACATATTCGTGGAAATTGAACTATTGTCTGATGAACTGGTCGACATAAGCTTTCGTTTGAACCCAGAGTTTCTATTCTTAGTTGGCATAGTTCACTGGTACATTTAGAACAAAGGAGTGGTGATTCGAATTTGAATTCAACATGGCGCGGGCAAGGCCTTAGGCTTTCAACACTTCATTTCACCTTAGTTTTCGTTTCGAGTGGGACGTTTTCACAGTATATAGTCACCCAGAAGTTATCACCAACCTGTGTATGCCCAAGTGGTAAACTTCACAGTCATATTCACTCTGCAAATACACAAGAACTAGAAAATATCCACGGAGCCTCTCACAGTGGAACACCTCTCGCCGCCATCTTTAACACAGGATCTATCAAATGCTATTGGGTGAGATATGTATATGCAATATGCAGGTCTCTCTGGAATATTGCTGTCGAGAAAGGGATAGTTTACGATGTCGAAATTTTAGTCATCTCTTTTCTTGTAAAGTCGAAGAGACATAAGTCCCGCTTCAGTTTTATAGACATAAAGGTCCAAATGTTATGTGCCGTTATGGCTATCTGTAATTTTCTTCAAATCCAGTGAAGGTGGATATATATCCTTCACTACGTCATTTATATAGCGATTATAGATTGTCTATATAGCGCTTGGTGAATGAGAAGGAACGAGTTTTAAAATGATCGATTTTTGAAAGCGCCTGTATATAGTCATATTCATAAAAGAACAGATATAGTTAAGCCAAAAGGGTGCACAATTAGTACATTTGGATGCCTATATGCTGTTGATATATTGTGTTGCCAAATTTCACATTGATATCAATGAGAAATTCAAACAAATCTATAAACAAAGAAACGTCATATGAATGATATCCCTTGTTTGTAGTAGAGCTAAGAAAGGCTTTATTGCTTCTGACATTAATATATCGTCTATCAGTTTTCTTGAACAAAGATACTATTAATTAAATTAGATGATGGATTGTGGCATAGAGAGTCGAGAAATCCCATGTGAATATATATATGTACAGTATGTGACCTTTATCTTCAATTTCGTCCGTAAGACATTTAACATTTTTCAATATCGATATACATTCGACACCAGAGTTATAAAATAGTGACGCAATACCTTTCCCAAAATGATTTTACCTCCTGAAGGGCCCCCGTCAACAGGGTTGAAAGAAGCTTGGTGCTTGGTGGTGCAGCTTCAAGGAACAGCTAGAAATCTAGCTTTGGATGGTGATTTATGCATTTTGGGTGTCCTGTGCACTTTTGATGTATCGTTATGAGTGGTTGGAACACAAATACCTCTTTCCTTGAGAAACTTTTTGAGGTTGTTAAATAAATCTTCAAGAGTAAATGTTGTTTGAGAGTGAGTACACGTACTTGATAATTTGTGTGCTTATGCTCAATTCTATAAGCACTTCTGGTAATAGTAATATTTACATATGAATATTATATTAGTTGGAGCGTTGTCTGCTGGGACTATGACGAACTTCTTACGAAATTGGTACTTCTCAGTACTTGTTTGGCTTGGAGAAGGGTACTTCTGTCAATGTGCTGAATTGTTTCAACGAATTTGTTCTTGGTGAGGTCCCTCCAATCAGCGAGCACTGTAAGCTCAACTTTTTCTCGTAACATACAGTTCCAGCGCAGAAAGGACTACCTTCCGGTCGACCTTCAGGTTTTTTCTTCTCGGCTCCCTATATTTAGGTTCCTTCACCAGGAGTGTGCTTAGGTCATCATCACTCACTATACCAAGATTACCAGTCACAATATGTGTGCCTGATGTATAGATGAAGTTCGGCGATTCACAATCTCAACTATAACCTCCAGACGTGTATAAGTTTCAATCAAACTCCTTGGCAGCATTAGAGTAATTGACTAGTTTGGCTATATATTTAGTATACTTATATGAAATACAAGGGGGGTCTGTGAACTTAAAATTGTTTGGTACAGCGTTGCGTACCTATGGATCATCCTAAGATTTATCTGAGATATCAGTTTGTTTTAAGTAAGTCAATTTGCGAGTAAGTATCGTCGAGCCTACTTACATAATTACAGCAATGATATCCAGTTTGAATAACAGCAAATAACTTCAAATAACGTCCAGATAAATCAATATTTTATGTTGATGCATTTGGTAAATGTTTTATCTTTCTCTTTTGTTAGAGAAGCATTTTTGTCAGTTTGTGATAGTGTTATCATACGTTGCTTTTTCTGTGTATATACTACTATGTTGTTGTAATTCCATTCTGTCACAGACAACTGCTATACTCCTTGTGTTTCCCTGTATATACGCCACTCTGCTCAAGTGTGAAACATGTATATTCGTGTATAAATGTGTTCTGTTTTCATGACCCGCTAACACCTGGCTTACACAGGAAACTATGGGAATCGTTAATTTTGATTGAACGTTGATATATATAGACATATTGTATTCTAATGGGCGACATTTATTGTTTTGATAAGATTGAGTATAATCATCCATTCAAGGCTCCTGAAAAGTACCACCGGCGAGTAATAAGCCCATGTATTACCCGGCTGGCTAGCGTATCTGATAGTTGCAGGATTTCATAATCCTCTCGTTCGTCTCAACATTTGCAATGGAGGGGACACAACTCTCAGCGCCGAATACGTTCAGTCCCAGGTTCGCCACATAATAAAAGCTATCGTCGATTAACGACTTCCCGCGCCCATAATCCAAAGACATCAATCGAATAGTTTGGACTGACCAGATTATCTTGTAGACCGAGTATGTTCCAGCTTTGAATTCCTATATTTTCCTATTCCTGTTATCCGGTAAACTGAGGGCGACAACTATGACTAAAGTGTACATCCCCAGTGTACGAGTTGTCACAGCGAAACAGCTCACCAATTACCAATATACGAGTTTCCAGAGTATTTCCATCATAGCTCTCTAGATTTGTATCTAATACCGCTTATGCCGGTGCTAGGGGTCGTGTGGTCATATCGTCCAAGTTGAACAGGTAAAATAAAAGCGTACCTGAGATACAACACATATCACGAATCGTTAGGTTCTTGGCATGTGCTTTAGAATAGGTTAACCAAAGGACTATACTGTGAAGGCATGTGGCTCTGTCAGCATGTCGGCACCTCTTCCCACTTCCCTTATATGTGTTGTAATTTTTACCTGTATGTTGCGAGATTCTGCTGGTGGACGTTTCGTCCCCGAGGCCCGCCCCCTGTACACACCTTTTGGTCTTTGACATATGTTGGCATTTGTGGGAAGTTGATGCTGGGTCGACGTCGGGCTTTACAGACTAGTCTTTTGTGTTAAATGCCGTCATTTTCATCTGACGACGATACAGCTCGCCAATTCCCAGTGTACGAGTTGCCACAGCGAAACAGCTCAACAATTACCAATATACGAGTTGTCAGAGCATTTCCATCATAGCTCTCTAGATTTGTATCTAATACCACTTATGCCGGTGCTAGGGGCCGTGTGGTCATATCATCCAAGTTGCCACATGAACAGGTATAATAAAAGCGTACCTGAGATACAGCACATATCATGAATCGTTAGATTCTTGATATGTGCTTTAGAATAGGGTAACCAAATGACTATGCTGTGGAGTCATGTGGCTCTGTCAGTGTGTTGGTACCTCTTCCCACTTCCCTTATATGTGTTGTAAGCAATATGTGTGCTTATTTCATGAGTGCGAAATAACTTTTCGAATGGGGGCGAAAGTTTATGTATGTTAAAACCTGATAAACATACAAAATGTACCGAGGGAGGCATGTAATTCATTTTTGGGTGGATTACCCCTGATCTCTGAAGAAACCAGGAAGAAACCGTGGGACTGTTTAGACTTATAGATTTCGTTCTATATCTGTGTATTTTTCGTAACAAAGGCTTGAATATTTTCTCGTTTCGTCTTAGCTTCGCACTGGAGCAGTTAAACGTGTATTTACTGCCTTACCAACCTTATGAAGTCCCTCAGTAAGCCTATGCGTAAAATAAAGCCTACATTTCCACCAATTACGGCGTGGGGATGGCGGACCGGCAAGGGAAGTTGTCACAAACAGAAGGACTGCTGATTCGGAAGGCCTCTGTGGATAACATATGTTGTCTCATATAATGACTGTCTTAATTGTGTTTTGCATAGTTGCCGATAGAGCACGCTTCTCCTCTGTTTCAAATGTTACTCTACAAACGTGCACGGTATTCCATTAATATTAATTTACTTAACTATTGTGTCTGGGATAAACATATATCGTTAAATATATATATACTGGAGATAAAATGGTGTTTTTCTCGCATGCCTCCAGCCATTCTCCCCGATATTTTATACCTGGTTTTGACAAGCGCATCATGCAAGGAGCAGGAAACTAAAACTCAGTAGGATTACCCAATAAGAGAGGCCTAGTCGGTAATTAAACACAAAATAAGAAGGGGATTGGAAAACGGTACCGGAGTACTGACAAGAAGTGATATAACCCCACAGACATATATACTGACAGGATATTTCTAAAAACATCACAAAAACCAAAAGTGTAAGGTACACATAAGGCAGAACTAATTTCAAACATTTCCAAAATTAAGCTGCTTCGTTTAAAAATTCTTTATAACTGGACTGAGGCGAGGGCCATCCCTGATTGTTTCTGACTTTATTAAAGTGAAGTTCACTCTGCAATTGTATATTGGCTATTCTGGAGAATGACATTTTCAATGAATAACGCATAGATACATAAAATAGACTGTGAATGCACATAACAAACTGGACATAAACACATATTTTCCATATTTAAATGCAAGACTAATTTGTGTTCTCTGTTCTTCATTTTTTTTTATTTCTTTGTTCTGTCTTTCACTTCCTCTTTTATCTTTCCACAATTGTTACCAAAAATAACCTGATGTGTTGTTGATGCTGTTGTAGTTGTACCAATGGTTGCGTAGTATATATGTAAAATTTTCAAGAGTGCTGAATTAGTTACTCTCAGCTGATATACATGTGTTCTGTTTGGAGGAGGCCAAGAAAGAGCCATCGTTTACCAGCCACTAAAACCTGTACTCAAGACCCTCATTACCACATGTCAGAGAAGCAAAATAGCAAAAATGCCACTAAAGCCCGTACGAAAGCACTTGGAGAGAAATATGTACTAGTTCCCCTACACCGCCTTGTTCCATAAGTATATGAGTAGTATACAAAGATGAAATTGAACCCTATTGACCTCAGAAATTTGCATATTTTGTGGAGGTCACGTGGAGGTCACACAGCCAATGAGAAGCGAGTATTTTGACCTCTGACCAAAAAGCTACTCCAGCACAGGAGAGTTTCAAATTTGCATATCACGTGACCCAGGTCAAAGATGTATTCCTCCGCGGTGATGCGGTCATGTCTGGCGGTGATTCGGTCTGCTTCCGCGGAGAAAAAAGTCCCTAGATAAAATGGTCCGATGGGGTCGAGTGAGGTATCAAAGTGAAGCTTATGTGAAGGGGCATCTAATGGGCTGGGTGTGGGGTGGTCAAAATGGCGGCCTGTAGGTGGTGGTGGTGGGTTCAAAATGGCGGCGCAAGGGAGCAAACGAGGCGGTGGGGAGGTCACGGGGAGAAAAAACCCTCACATTATCCTCAAAAAAACCTCTAAGCCATATAATAATAATAAACATAATCTATAGGTGTTGTACCATGTTAATAGCATCAGTCTAGCATCTGTACCACCCTAGGGTCGAGCGTTTATTGTCCCGTGTATCTCCGCAGAAAATCAACAAACAAAATGGCGGCTCCAGGATGGTGTGGGGACGCCCTTTCCACATCACGGCGTCGATCATAGCGCCATCTGCACACACTGACGCAAGGGAGACAACTCGTGTGGCCCAAGGATATGGAAATAGCCGTTTTGGAGCTAGGGGAGTTACTACTGGTCCAGTGGGGTCGAGTGATGTATCAATGTGAAGCCTATGTGAGAGGGCATCTGATGGGCTGGGTGTGGGGTTGAACTAGCGTCATTCTGCGCATGCGCGGTGGCCCAAGGGTATGGAAATAGCCGTGTTGGAGATAGGGGAGTTACTACTGGTCCAGTGGGGTCGAGTGAGGTATCAAAGTGAAGCCTAGGTGAGGGGGCATCTGACTGGACTAGTGGGTTTGAAATAGCGTCATTCTGCGCATGCGCGGTGGTCCAAGGGTATGGAAATAGCCGTGTTAGGAGCTAGCGAAGCCAATAATGGTCCAATGGGGTCGTATGAGGTATCAAAGTGAAGCTTATGTGAAGGGCATCTAATGGGCTGGGTGTGGGGTTGAACTATCGGCATTCTGCGCATGCGCGGTGGCCGAAGGGTATGAAAATAGCCGTGTTGGCATGTAGGGGAGTTACTCATGGTCCAAAGGGGTCGAGTGAGGTATCAAAGTGAAGCTTATGTGAAGGGGCATCTGACTGGACTAGTGGGTTTGAACTAGCGTCATTCTGCGCATGCGCGGTGGCCCAAGGGTATGGAAATAGCCGTGTTGGAGCTAGCGAAGCCAATAATGGTCCAGTGGGGTCGAGTGAGGTATCAAAGTGAAGCCTAGGTGAAGGGGCATCTGACTGGACTAGCGGCTCGGGCGTTGTAACCATTCTGCGCATGCGCATAGACGTTTTGGGATGTAGGGGAGTCCCTAATGGTGCAATGGGGTCGAGCGAGGTATCCAAGTGAAGCTTAGGTGAAGAGGCATCTAATGGGTTGGGTGTGCGGTAGGAATATCATTCTGCGCATGCGCAGATGCAATGCGGAGCTCTCGTCCAATCAGAAGGGAGTATTTCAAATCCGTCACACAGCACTCGTCCAATCAGAAGCGAGTATTTTGACCCAGTGCATTATGGGACATATCCAAGATGGCGGCACGTGTGTTGAAGATGGCGGCACATCCGGTGTCGAAAACTGGCCATTTCTGTCGGGATGTGGTCACCTAGTGTCGAAAACTGGACCCTGTATGGGTCCCGCTAGACGTGTTGGAGCTAGGTGAGCCACGAATGGGCCAATGGGGTCGAGTGAGGTATCCAAGTGAAGCATTCGTGAAGGGGCATCTGATGGGCTGGGTGTGGGGTTGAACTAGCGGCATTCTGCGCATGCGCAGTCTGGCAGTAGTATAGAAATAAACGTGTTGGGGTGTAGGTGGGCCCCTAGTGGGTCGATGGTATCGAGTGATGTATCCATGTGAAGCCTAGGTGAGGGAGTTACACTAGGGTGTCGTTTCCATTCTGCTGCGCAGGTCACGTGTGGGTTGTGACGTCACTTCGGGGTTTTTCACTAAAAAATTACCTCCAAACATAGAAGAGTTCCAATGTTTCCTCTTAGAAGTCCGTATGTTCAACCCTCCGGGGTGTTCCCCCGCCCCGGCGCCCCGCAGCGCGCGCGCGGGTTCTCCGGTCGCAGCGCGCGCGTCTTCCCCGGCAGTGCCCGCGCGGACGCGGGTCAAAAGACCAAAGGGTCACCTCCAGGTCAGACGGTCCAATGTCCAATGATACAATGTTGCGGCATCGCTATAGTCAGAGCTTGAGCACAAAAATGGGGATTGTAAATGAACCTGGGAAAGATGGGCAGTTCCATTTGGACCAATCAGCGGTCGAGAAAAAGAGCCAATCAGTGGTCGAGAAAAAGAACCAATCAGCGGTCGAACAATCAGCCAATCGAATTGGGGTACTCACGGTGTGCTTTCGCTGACATCCGCGCCTACATCCGGGTTCTTGTACACCCGGGTAATGTTTTCTGGACATGGATGGGTTAGCTTTGGCTCCATTCTAGGCCACTGATTGGCTAATACGGTGTTCAAAACCAGTTTCATGCATTATGCTCATAGAACTTATAGTAATAATCTATACGTGTTGGACGAGTCTCTTCACTCACCGTATACACGTACCTCAATGAAATGGCCGCTCAAAACCTAGACCAAAAACACGTACTTGGTCTGTAGGCTGATTTCATTGGCTCTCTATTTTACTATAGTGCTCTTGCATTCTAACCTTGATGGGTTACCTAGAACTTATAGTCATAAACATAATCTATACGTGTTGGACGAGTCTTCACTCACCGTATACACGCACCTCAATGAAATGCCCGCTCCAAACCTAGACCAAAACACGTACTTGGTCTGTGGGCTGATTTCATTGGCTCTCTGTTTTACTATAGTGCTCTTGCATTCTAACCTTGATGGGTTACATTTTGGCCCCATCCTACACCACTGATTTCAGTTGGACTGAATCTCCACATTGGGCATTGATGCATTAGGAATAAAACACACAAGACAGGGTTTTTTGGTGAGATCTCATTTTTTTTATTCAGTGAACAACAACAACGTGAGAACAACCACGTGAAAACTGAAGCCCAGAACAAGGGGCTTGTAATTAATTGAAGCCCAGAACAAGGGGCTTGCACATTGAAGCCCAGAACAAGGGGCTTGTAACATTGAAGCCCAGAACAAGGGGCTTGTAATTAACTTAAGCCCAGAACGGGGCTTGTACATTGAAATGATGGGCGGCCCAGTCATAGACGAGTACATCGCGGTCCTCGGCCTTGGGGTACTCGTCAAACATCTGTACGATGGTAGATAAGGGTCTTCCCCGGCATCGATGGTACAGGTAAAACAAGCAATATTGTCCGCACACGCCACTGGTCAGGCTTTGCAACGTTTGACTGTTCCAACACCACGTCTCTGTGCCTTGATCCATGAAGTCTGTTAAATCGGGATGGAGGGGTGGCAGGCCGTACGGGTCAAAGTATTCGCCCTGCTGTTCTGTCAAGTACACGGCCACCCAGTGTTCACCGGGCCGATCCATCGGGTCCGTGTTGAGAACGTAAGCAGCAGGATACATACGGTCTAATGGAAACACATCTCGGGCGAACACCCCTTGAAAGACCATACGTGTCTCTGGGTCATTCTCCAGCACGGTGGTTATCTGGTCTGTATCCATGTTAGGTGGAGAAGTCACACAGGACGTTGCGCGCCTTGTCCACTTGAATGATGTTGTCAAACTCGGCGTAGCAGATCACATTGACGGTGGTCGCCAGGGCTCGTGCAAAGTGGATTTCCAACCGTAAGTTGCCTTGCTTGGCCAGGGCCAGCTGATGGTCGTTCTCTAAGGTGGGGGTCAGATCGAAACAGAACAACGTATATCCGTTCGCGTAGTCCTCCCGACTGATCATATTTCCTTCGTCCTGGTTGATTTGACCGGTGGCTGTAAACAGGCTCTGATAGGCTCGAATGAAATTCCTGCGCCCAAAGTTCGGTGTTAAGGCCGTGGCTGGCACCTGTTGTCCACCCACACGCAGGGCCACAAAATTGATGCCGAAATGTTGAAAGTCAAACGCATTCTCTGGGTAGGCTCCGCTGAAATTGGTATTTTCCACACAGGCCAGGATCAATCGCTTGGGTAGTTCCCCCAGGAACAGGTTTTCTTTGTTGGCGCCCATATTTCCAGCAGGCACAGAGAACACTTTGGTTTGTACACGTCGGATAGGGTACTGGGCTGGTTTTGTTTCCAAGGCTTTCATGTGTCCCAATTGTCCGCTGCATGCCCCTCTACGTTAGTGGTCATCAAGGCGAAGGTCGCAGGCGCCCGTATCAGTCGGATTTTGATGGGGATCTTGTTCAAGAGGTACCGGTCTTGCATGAACATGTCTGCGTGCAGTCGACCCATCATATCCACCGAGGCGCTGTTCGCAGTGAAAGCCTTCCGTTTGTTATATCCCCCATTGTCCACCGTGTCCATGTGCTCGGGCGTGTCCTTGTAGAATAAAGCGGTTGTCAGCTGAGATTTTTTAGCCTCTCGGCCATACGACAACAGTGTCTCGATGTAGGCTCGATAGGGGTACGTGTTGGTGGAGTCACTGATGAGTTTGTCGCTGAGAAAAATATCCACCTGCTGAAACATCGAGTGCAGCCAGAGATTCGTCGGGCCCACCGTTGCTTGGTCAGCGATTCTGGTGCCAGCTCCATTGACCACCTTGGCTTTCACATACAAGTAGTATGGGCTAAATCCACATAGGCCGTATCCGCATTACTGATGGTGAACTCGATGGGCCCGGTTTCGTTGATGCTGGAGAGCGGGAGATGCTCCACCCATAATCCTTGTTCGACACTGGTCTGTGTGGGCGGCACGGTCCACAAATCAAACTCACTGTTGGTGGAGGGGCAGGACTCGGCGTGGATCAAGGACATGTTTTAAGAAAAGATATCCTTTGTCTTCTTCGATGTGCGTCGTCGCTGGGTCGGTCGTCGACTGGTGCGTGGTCTCGGTGGGGCAGCTCTTTTATTCCCTACGGTGCGTTGTGCTTTGGCCACCAAGACGCCTCCCGCTTCTTTGGCCCGCCGTTTCAAGGCTTCTTTGGGTGCCGTACCCCCCAAGATATCACCGGCCACTTGCAGTCCACTGCGTACCGCTTGTTTGCCGATTGCTTTCACCCCACGCGTCACCAAGGGCAGGAACGTTTTGACGATGCCGCCGAGTATGTTCCCCAGTCCATGTCCTCGTTGCATGCGTGCACCGCTAAAGACCGGAAAGCCACCCCCGGCCTGTTGGGCATAATAGTCCATATAGCTGCGTGCATCGCACTCGTAAGGTACTTTCATTATGCAAAGTGGGGAGCACGTGCTTGTCGAAAATGAAGTGTCAGCACCACTTTTCCCGCGTTCGAATGCCACCGGTCGTCCCGTGTCATCTCTTATATCCACCGTGATCGTGTTGATGTCAGTTTGTCGTACGGGCAAGTAGAGCATGTGGGTGAAACTGTGGGTGACTTGACCTCCATACGTCTTTTTAATGGGGACCACCTGTAACAGAGGTGTGTTGATATCGCCCACGATGTGGTTGTCCACCACGTCCGAGTAGACGTAGAGTCCGTACATACCCGACTTCATATCCATCGGCATCTCGCCATGGTGTTCGGTGGGACCAGCGAACGTCTTTAGATCGAAACCCAGCACTTGCTGTAGGATAGGACTCAGTACGACACTCGCCTTGCCTGTGACGATAAGCTCTGCCTTGTCGTTGTGTGCGTTGTATTCGAAGTCCACGTGATTCTTGAAGGGATAGGCTTTGATGGGTTTTGAAGTATTCGTCACCCCCCGTAGCGCCTTATAATGCAACAGTCTTGACAGCCCACCCATGAACTCTTTGGGGGTGTCGTATTGGCCTTCGGCCAGGGTGAGTCGGGTGTTTTTGTCTTCGTAGGTCACCTCGTACCACACTTCATTGGCTCGCACGTTGTACCACGAGTAAGGGTATTGGATATCCACGAGGCCACATTCCCAGCGTCCAGATAAATGCAACGGTTGCGGTAACTGGGTGACGTACTTGGCCACGGTGTTGTCTGGAAACACATCCAGCGAACTGTTACTGGGTAGGGTCAGGTAAAACATGGCGACTGAGCTGTCCTGCTGCTGCTGTTGGTTTTAATAGGTGTTCCAGGCCTTGGGCGGTTATGTCCGGCGTCGTGTTCGTCGCGTTGACTTGCTACGTGTCACGGCTCTGGAGATGTGGGGTGTCCTGATCGAGGGTGGTTTTTTAAAGGTCTGAAAAGAAGGTGCCCGTTGTGGTGGTGGTGGAGTTTTGGGGGGTGACCCCGGTTCCCAGTCGGCTTCCCAAGAAGGTTGTGGTGAGAGTCGTGGTGCACGAGTCGGTGAGTCACGCTGCATAAAGGCCCAGCGGTGGAGGTTCCCCACCAATTCCTGTGGTACATGCATGTCTTTCAAGCCTTGAGCGAAGACCTCCCATCCTCGAGGATCCGTGTGCGATCTACGTTGACGCATCAGATCATTCACTAAATCCGTCATGTGGGTGCCGGGACCACCTGATTCTGTACCAGGAGTTCGCCTTTATCATTCCAAGTCATGTTAGGATTCTGTTTCATCCGTTGTAATACCAGGCCAGCTTGT